>JAQIXP010003514.1:0-12912 GCA_034700285.1 Proteroiulus fuscus
TAGACTGCAGAAGACTTCGAATTTTCTGCAGACATTTTTTTTATCTTGCTTTGATGAATCTTTGAGATTAAAACAACAGGGCTAAACTGACCCAGTTCAACAAACTGGATATCATGGAAAATCTGGAAATGCCAGGGAAATCAGTATTGCTTGGAAATATCATGGAAATTTAATAAGTGTCTGGAAAATATAAATTCTTTGGAAGTTAGGGGTTTTTTAATTTGGGCATATTTATTCAAATGATTCCATATTAGCATTGCTTTTTAGCTATAGTTATTTTGGCTATAACACACCTAACCCTACTCTTGAATTGGATTAATGCTGAAATTAAGGAATTTAATCTGCATTATTTAGTGTACAAGGTTTTGTTACATCATTACTTTTTGTTTCTGTTAAGTACCCGTATGCTTTTCTGGGGGATTTTAGTAATTTTTTTAGATAGCATGTTTCAAATATAGGTATTCAGCCCACACATTGATATATATATATATATATGGATTCTGATAGAATAGTTTCTTTTGGTTTTATAGTTGAGAAATTTTGCAGTTTTAATTGCATACATCAATAAAAATGAGTTTAAAATCACCTTCATTATTATAGTTTGGAATTTTGTGAACATTTGTCTAGAAAAGTTGGAAATATATTTAGGAAAATGTCAGGAAAATATGTTATTGGATTTGGCCAGAACCCTGAAAAGAGTAAACTATTGAGAAGTCAAATGGCCAAATCAGAAATAAAATATTATTTCGAATAATTGCGTCAGTAGCCTACAGTGAACCCGGGTCTACTTTTCGGTAATCATGCAAGATTAACTAATCTGTAAGATTTGTAACTTTTGATTGGTGGCTTTCAAACTTAGTCTTTTTTGTTGAATAGGGTGTAAACTAACCTCTTAACTTTCTCGTAACCTTTCCTGCAATTTGTAAGCTGATAAGATAACTGGCAGCACTTTGCATAGAGATCAATAATACAAAAGCTACTTTTTTAGTTTGGTTTTTTATTTGTAAACAACATTTATTCTACAATGTGCGTGACAGTACATCATTTGCAATCTTTACTAATACAATGGGATTTCATTTTTAAAGTATTGTTTATCAGATTTTTAAAAATAGGAAGTATTTAAAGGATTTTCGTTTATGCTTTCATATACTTCCTTTAAAGTTATTGATCCAAAAATGTGCTAGCATTAAATTTTTCATTGAAAATTATATAGTAGTGGTTTTCCATGAATTCAAGAAAAAATTTCCGGTTAAGGTGGTTATTTCATTACATTTCTCAGTTTACCATTTTAGATTATTTCAGTGCCAATCAAGTTTAACTGACTGATCAAAATGGGATCGATTGGTTTAAAGGTCAGATTTTCTGGTCAACATTATTGTATATTTGAAAATTCAAATATATAGAGCAATTTTTGAAAGTTGTTGTAACTTATATAACCTGGAACTGAACATATGGGATATTTAGGTAGGGGTGCTTTGTGGTTACCATAGTGGGAGGAGATATTGATATATAAAAGAATTTCAAACCGGTTCAAAAGTAGGCCCATTGTATATTTTTTCCCCCAAAAAATTGTGCGCATTGTTTATGTAGCATATATTGTTTCTTAGATGTTTAGAAAGTGAAGAGGTTAACTTTTGATTTCGCTAGTTTTCATTTTTTTCCCACCTGGTATAATGCACGACATCGAGAGTTTTTATACACTTGTTGGTACAAAATTGTATACTCATATTGCCTAGAAAATATTTAATCTATGCAGAACACAATTTAGTAATTTGTGCGGAAATAAAGCAGGCGTAATTACACGTATAGAGAAAGTTGAAGTTAATGTAGATTACAAAAATAATTGCTGTTCTTGAATACAATTATATATTCTATGAGGAAAAAACTCCGATTCGGATTTTTAGTCTTAGATTTTTTTGAAAAGTATACTTCGAGTACAAGTACGACGCCCTTTTTCCTCCAAAAATAACATTTTTAAGTGCTCTGCATTAAAATTTCCTCCTTTCAAAAATTTTTCAGTAATTACTTCAGAGTGCGCATGCATGCTATATATCCATCCATAAAATACTGCGAATTATGGAAAGTATTTTCCCCATAATAGTGACAGAGATTATTGCAAGAGGCGACACATGGCCGTAGAATTTTCCAAATATGATTTGCCTATTTATTATTGATACTTGGTGATGCTGAATCGAGTTAAGCATAAGCATGAGAATTGCGAATCCAGATTCGCTTAGGTTAGGTTAAGTTAGGCTGCACATACTGACAATTTAATAATCTCGATTCATGCATTGCACTCTGGGAAATTGCACTGCATTGTGGGCTGTTTACAAAAATAAATTCCTTGGAATGGCGCCCATTTTATAAGGGTTTTTTAATAGAAATTTTCAATAATGAAACTTATAGTATAACACTGCTATTTTATAGTGATTTCTAGAGATTTTCAACAATGTAACTTACAAGCTATAGCAACTCTGTCATTTTATAAATCGAGATTTCTAGGGATTTTCAACAATGTAACCTAGTAACACTGCAATGACGTCATACTGAAATCTTGATTCGTCTATAGAAATCGAGTTTTGGGAACACGATTCAGTAAATCGAGATTGAGGTAAATCTATATTGCAGGGTATTCCAGGGTATAAATGATATTGAACTTAGCTCAAAGTAAACCTGAACTGGAAATTGGTAGCAGTAGCCAAGACACCTTCATCTTGTCATTATAGTTATTCCTGCTTGGTAGATAGTCGTGCAAATGACCCATTTTATGTTACTGAAGTAACTAATCGAAAGCTGGCTTTATAATTAATGTAATCAAATAACTGTTTGCATCACAAGTACTTTGAACAGGGCAAACTTATGCATACACATGACGGTTTAATTTATAGATATAACTTCCTTAAAAAAAATTTATTTGCCGTTATTTTATCATTGATTTGTGTGCAAGTTAGCAAGTAATTTTTACCTGTAATTTATAAAATCAACCGGTTTATTTTGAAGTAAATTAATATGATGCACTTTTTTCTTGCCATGCTAATGCAATATGACAAAATCAACCAATTTTTCCTGTAGCTGTAATTTTATAAAATGTTTAATTAGGCGCGGTTATTTTTTCTTCATATCCATCAAATTAACTTGTCAGCTTTATACTATTAATTATCACCGATGAATATCGTTTTGTGAATTTTATAATGATTTTTTTAGATATGCGGAAGCGGGTAACTGTATACAATTATGTACTGCTTTTTTTTGGTTAAAGCAGTGCTAGCGCTAACTATTGAAACAATTTTTTCGTTGTTGTTTACAATGCTTTCTAAACTATTGTTTCCCCATGATTCAATTTAATGCGCTTAGGGGGAAAAAAAGTATAAAAATTATACAGGTTGTTGGGTGGAAATATAGCTTTAATGCATTAATAACTTTATCAGGTTTGAAGCAATGGGTTCATTAAAATGGCCATAAAGTCCATTTTGCTCATTAAAATGTTCAGAAAAAAATGTGGCATTTTTGATAGTGAGTCAAGGGTTTAAATTAAAGGAAAACTTAGCTCAATTTGGCTTTGTTTAAATAAAATAAAAAAAATTAACAAAAACATAAAAAATAAAAAATACATTAAAAAGAAACTTAAATAAAATTAATAATAATTTACATTATACCTCTTGAAATGTGCTAACAACCGATCATTAATTATAATTAAAAAATAATTGATGAAACTATATGAAGGGCGGCCATTGCTTGTAGCCTAGTCATCGCTGTGCGTCATTGGGAGGTCACTGTAGCATGGTATTAGACAATTAGTGACCCTCTCCGGGCCCAGGGGGGGGACATGGGGTGGCCATGCCCCCCATTTAAAATGTCTTGCAATACCTTATACATGGGACAAAATTTTTGCCCCCCCCCCCATTTTTCGGGCTTGTTTATCCCTTCCCCCATTTCTGCTGAGCTGGCTACGGGGCTGACCCTCTCTATGACGTCACACTTGATAACAGCTATACATTTACTGTATGCTGAGTTTTCCAATACGAATACAAGTACATCAGCCACTTTATTTTTGGTTTTTTTAGGATTTTGGGCATAATGAACGTAAGCAGTTTTGTACTTGTGCTTGCTATCTCATTTGACTTTAAACCCCATTATTATTTTTTTTTATATAAAAAAATTATAAAAAAACTTTACATCTTTATTAATAATTGTGTACGTACATGCCTACTTTTTAATACTGTAAAATTGCTGTGGCTGGGTTTTGCAATTGATATTATCTAGATTCCATTTTCCATTGACATTTAGCTGTATAGTTGCATAGTCTGCATAATTAGCGTGGAAAGTATGTGATTGTCATGATTTTACACCTTGTGCTTACTGGGACGTACATATTGTACACCTGAAATAAGCACCTGCCCAAAACTTTTGGAAAAATAATGTTGTAGCCTACAATGTATGATATCAAATATCCAATGTAGTTCATGAACAATGTCCTGTTCAATGCAAGTGTAAACAGGTAAAAAGTTCTATTCTCATGACAAGGAACTAGCCTATTGAATTTGAAATAAGAAACTTTGACATAATTAGCTGTCTTTTCACTCAGTAATTTCAAGAAAAATTTTAAAGTGTTTCCATAAAAATGCTACTTAAACAGTTAATTTGGAATTTTTTATAGTTCACCTCATAGTTTACTACATGATATCATGACACCCTCTGGAGACATTTTCATTGGAAGGAACAATGAGGTCAACTATTTACGAATGCATTGCATGGGCAGACATTCTTGACAGGTTCATTAATGCTTTTTTTAATTGAACTATAATTGGAACGATATCGTTCAAGACTCATATCTGATCAGTTTGATCAAGCCTTTTTTAATCACTAATTAATAAATTAATGCAAAATGGAAAATTTATGCACTTTGATTTTTTGAACTGGTATATACACAGGCTTGAATGGCCTTGCCCCATATTATCAGACAAATATATATTCGGGATGCCATTTCGTATGAATTAATTCCGTAGCAGGTGATCAAACCACAGAGTTTGAAATTATTTGGTGCAGGTCTGAATATCTGAATATATTTAGTCAGTTTTCATATTGCTTTAGTAAGTTTAGTTAAGCAAGCACATATAGTGCTTTTACATGATCATGAAAAAATTTAACAAAAATGCTGGTATCCTGTCAGGCTTCCAGTTAACACTTAAGGTGTGGTCACTTCTGGTTGGAATGTTTAGTGGACAAGGTCCTTACTATACGAGGTTAACAACTGCATTATAGCAGTAGTGGTCAAATTTATTGAGCTTATTTGGGACATTAAATTCTATACCCAGGAATGCCATGGATAAGTCATGCAACTCCATGGTTGTAGATTCTGTAAATTACTGAGTGGATTGATTTTAATCAGCTGAAGTAAATCAGTGATTTGAATTGCATGTTTTATTAAATCAAAATAAAGTTTAGTCGCTTTCCCGGTAGTGTGACTTATGTATTATTAATCCTGTTTAGTTTTCTTACCATGCATGAGTTAAATGTTATCACTGACCAAATGTTATTTCCTCGTAGTTAATCAAAGAAATATAAATCAAAAAGTAATGAAATGACGAATACTCTTTTTAGTATTAATATTTTTATTTTAAATCATGATTTTAATAAAAAAATATCTAATTTTCATAATATTTTTTATTTATTTAGAATTATTTTTAAAAAGTCATGGTATTTATCCACCCTAAGGCTAAGTATTATTATTCACCTAATGTGTACTGTAATCATTTTCCAACATGAAATTATTTCTGCAAAAAAATAACTGCACTTTCGATTTCTTATTAAGAATGTATATATGTAGTTTACTCATGGTCTGGTTATATCTTTGGTTATACAAACCATTTAACTTCACCCCCATTGTTTGGCTGATTACAGCATTTTCATAATTCATATAGGATGCTCGTGTTTACTCCCCCTTTTACTATTTTTATGTATTTTTAATATTTGTAAACCAGTTTCTTCTCTTCCTGGTTGTGCTAATAGATTTCTGATGAGACTTTCTCTGTACCTTCTCCATATACTTTCTCCCGACCCAAATCAGATGATTCAAATAGCTCCCATATACCCAAATATCTCGTAAAAGAAGCAAATCTCAAATGCAGATATTGGCTGGAGATAAGGGGTTTAGGATGAGTTAAGCCCAACCTATATCACGTTTTCGTGTAAAGGTGAGTTGAAAATTTTAAGAGTGAAAAATAACGTAGAAAATAGACAATTCTCATTAACTTGTAAGTAGACATTAACTTTGTAGCAACTTGTATAGGTGTATTGCTCCTTATTGCACATTAAGTGAATCTCGGTGTAAGGCAGGCCGTAGAAAGTGTGAGATTGGTATTTGATCGAAAGTCGTGATTGCATATTTGCAAACATTATAATCACGATTATGGAACCCTCATTTTAACCCCAATTTTAATATGTAGGACAGAATATAAACCCATGGTACGAGAGAAGAACTGAGATCCAAAACCACATGAGTCCAATTTTGCTGAAAAAGAGATATTTACATAAAATTGCAGATAGTGTTGTTCTATCTATGCACTAAATCAATAAAAAGTTTTGGGAAAATAGAAAAAAGTTTCATTTTGTGGAAAATTTTGGGTACCCACATTTGGGTATAGGGCTAAAGTGGACTCAAAACATGTAGATACCATTCGAGGGATCCAAAATGTGAAGGTGCATCTCGAAGTGCAAGTTTCTATCTTTAAAAATTAAGCTCAGAAGTTTAAAATAACTAATTTTTATGCAATGAATTTGGATTTTCTCTAAACGTATTTTTCTCAAAACAAGAAATATGGACTCGTGTGGTTTTTCATCTCAGCTCTTCGATCAATTTATAAAATAAAATCAACATTTTAAGATTTTGCCTTTATAAAATGGATAATTGATCTGTATAATGTCAGTTCACAATAGTTTACAATTGATTTGTGAATCTGAACTTTTTGGTGCCCCTTTTTGGCTTGAATCTTACAGCTTTTCCCCTCTATATTGGAAAACATGGCATGTTTAGGAAAGTTGGGTCTACTACTTAAGTGAAAAGTCAGGGAAATTATTCAACATCCGAGCACTAGTAATAATTTGTGTGGATGCTTAATGCGATGTTTCAACTTGTTGACAGGTAGATTAAATATTTCAAATATAATGTAAATATTTTTTTTATTAATTTCGAAGTTATGCTACTCTTTGGGTAATGAGTTATATTGCATAAATTAAAAAAGTCAGGGAATAAACCAACAAAAATATACATTTATTTATTTGGTAACACATGTCAACTTTGAAGGTTGTTTTTTTCTGCTGTTATGATTTCTTTTCATGGCATAATTACTCACAAATCAATGTCCTTTTCGTATACCGTGCTTCAAGAAAATCTCCAGTAAATGCAAATAACAATATGCTTTTGTTTTTCACAAGCATTAATATTATAAAAACCAAAAATGTTATTTTCCTATTTTACTGCAGAAAAACCTTTTTTAATATGTTATTAATCCTGACCGTGTTTCACGCACCGTGACCATTCTAGATGGGTCAACGGTTTTTTCACGAACAGTCAAAAGCAAATGTGCCAAAATGTTTATAATTCCCACGATCTAACTGTTTTGAAATGAAATTGGAATTTATTTACACTTATAAAGCCGTCCGACCTTGCTATTTTCTGGACTAACTGGTGTGTGATGTAGACAGGTACTACTAGGACACTGAAATGCACCGTAATTTTAACTTATAGGAAAATGTATGTCTGACCCTGTGTTATTGCACTGGTATTGCATGTGTAGTTCACCCAACCCAATGTATCATATTGGGAACAATATCAGACATGGAATCCAAGGGCAGCAAAAAGTGTAAAGCTGTCTTAAATATTCAAAAAATAAAATAACCATAAGCCTACGGTCAAATTATATGAAAATTATTATGCTTTTAATAGCTTGAGTGCTTTGTTGTCGTATCAAGTTACTTTTAATAATAGTACTTAAATATATTTATTAACAATGGGGATATGCATTTATAATATGAAAAAATTAGGTTTCATTGTATTGCCATTATTTGCATGCTTGTTTAATATTTTTTAATCGTCAATTTGCATGGACTTATTTAAAATTTTACATTTTTCTCATATGGTCTAAAAGTAGAGCAGTATATACAGACTGCTATATATTACATTATCATGCACCTAGGTGAAAAGGCTATGGAGTCATATATATGTTAATCAGCGCATATTTCTCTCGAAAATATTGAAACAAACTGAAGAAAATATAACTGAACCAGTTTCAAAGCTAGATCTTAGTAGATCTATAACATATTAGATCCAGTAATTTGAATCAGGGGCTACAGATCATCATGAGCAGATCTAGAACATTGGACGAACTAATGACTTTAAACTTTCTGATCTAAGCTGATTCAAATGGATTAATTTGGCTTGATTTGAACTGATTCTTTGCAGTTGGGTTCTGACTTGTTTTCTTGAGACATGTTCAGTTATAGCCTGTTCCAATAATTTTTAATCCTGGATCTGCCACCTAGCGTCAGTTTTTATTTTCATCGATTGCAGTTGCCGTCCATTGAGGTTTCCAGTGGCTCTCGGGAGCACAAGGCAAACTGTAGGTTAGGATTTGTCTACTTCTAAAACCCAAACCTATAGTCAGTAAGTTAAGATCTCAGCAGCAGACGAATCTTAACCTACAGTTTGCTATTTGCAACAGAGAGCCATTGGAATCACCAATGCATGGCAACTGCAAACAATGAAAATAAATTGTCTCTGGGTGGCGCTGGCCTAGGGTTAAAAATTATTGGATCCGACTATAGACTGTGTAATGTTTACTTTAGGCTGGATCTACCAGAAATTTGAACAGATTTTCCAATCTTTTCTGAACTGGCATCAAATACTGGACTAAAGTAGGTTTAAATGGTTTCATTTTTAAGTTTGGGTTAGCACAATTAATGAGAAAATTTTACTAACTTATATGCGTGGTTGTTTATATAATTGGTTTCATGACTTAGCTGGTTCCTTTATTAATTACTAGGCCTATATAGCTAATATTTTAAACAATGCAAGTTTTTCCAATTTAAATATTTTACTGATGTATATTATACTCAGGATTCATTAACATGTAGGTTTCAAATTTGTTTCTATATATAAATCCTATTTGTTAATTTCATGCTTTGATTATTCTCAGATATGGGAATATTTGATCATTTTTTCAAATAAATTATAGGAAAAAAGTAGTATACATGTAGGCTACTCGGTTAAATTAATGAACTATATATATCAATAAACTTGCATTCAATCGTTAACGTGAAATCCAATTAACAATTAAATAAAATCTGCCTTTGATCTATTTTCTGACAAGGCAATCAGGCCATAGACATGTATGTCTGCCATTGGAATATTTTAGCAGAAAAAAATTACAGAATGATGTCATATGGGAAAGTAAACCTTTTCTATGCCACTAGGCTATGAAATACTATCAAAATAGATTTATTTTTACTGGTTATGAATTAATTTCGGAACATTAAGAGTAATCTATAGAATGAATCTGTACTATAATAGTATTCAGCACATATTAAATAGGGTAAAGTGATTGTAAAATTTGTCATTTTAATTGAGCGTGTATTATAAAATGTATATATACGCAATTTCATTGTATATGGAATTGTCAAGTATTTATCCGTTTATGGTTACAATGGATTAGTTGTGCTGACAATTAATAAGACTCGCTAAATTGGTACAAATTAGCATAATATGAACTTAACCTATGGTATACATATGCTAAAACCTTTTTTTTCCGTTTCTTTTATCCGTTCATGAATTCTTGCCATAGAAAGCAATTATGATCCTAATCTGTTCCATCACTTTTAATTAAATCAAAGATTAAGTAGGCTAATTGAAATTTATCTAAATTTTCACAAAAAACCTTTTGTGGTCGACATGCTCACTAATTTTTCACTTTTTGTAAAAAAAATTGCAAAATGGAAGAATGGAAATTAAGAAAGTGTTTCTTGCAGACATGCAGATACTGTATAAAGATAAGTGCTAATTTCTGGTGTTTTTTGTCATAGATTGTTTTGACTTAGACTATATCTATTGTCTTTTTTGTTTATTGTTTAAGTTACATAAACGAAAGGATTACAATAATCAAATAAGAATCAAAAAATAGGCTGAGAATCATTTCATCCATGGCACAGCCTGTTCATCATGCCATATCTCCTAGTATAGCCCTATAAGGTTTCTTTTCCAAAATATTTAACTCTTAATAATGTAGCCAGAATGTCTTTTGCAGTGAGCACTTTGGTGACTGGCAACGAAAGATTGAACTGGAGAATTAAATGGACCAACCCAAAATGCATCATTAAGAAATCTGTTTATATACGGTACTACAGAAATTTAAAGGGACAGTCTCACTTTGAAACAAGTTAGTTTTAAACAGTACACAATTACTAGATATTAATTTCTGTGCCAATAATAATTGCAGCAAGTTTTCATTTGGAAGAAATCACGACGTTTCCAAAATGCACAGTAGGCGCCATTTTCCTTAGCCTTCAGCAGCTGTCAGCAAGCTTTAAAGTGAGGTGGCGCCCCCTAGCACATGTATGTCTATGGCTTTACGAGAGCTCGCGTCTTCATTCCAATAGAAGGCGCCACTATGATTTAATAAACGTGGCGTCTATTAATGCTTCGTGTTGCCAATCAAATCCAGGTATTCGTATCATTTTATTTATTGATAGATATTGTCAAATGCAATCGCAATTTCCATTTTAATTATAATTTTTCACGCTCTTTTTATTAAAACCAACTTGTTTCAAAGTGAGACTGTCCCTTTAACAGAATTTGACAGATGTTATAGGGCCTATACACTTTTCTTATAAAGCAGTCCTTTAGAACTATTGTAATTTTTTTTCTGCTTTTTACTTTTGAGTTATTTTAGGATTACCCTTTGAAAAATATCTACTTTGAACTAAAATTGCGTCTACTTTTTATTTTAATTGCTAGGCTTATTACCGTTTGTTTTGCAATATTTTCCATTTCTGGCTCGTCAGTAGAGCTTGATTGCTGTCTACCAATGCCGCTAGTGGATATTCTGTCATCTATCATAGCTTGAAATTGCCTAGTTGCAGTGGATGAATTTGTAATACGTGCATATTGTTTCTTAATTTCCCACAGTACTATTAGCCTAAAGCTGAATATGTTTTTAAATTTGTGAAAATGTGGCCAGTGTTAAAGGTGCAGATCAAGCACTATTATCTCTTATTATTATATATTTGATTTCTTATATTATTCCATTGTTTTATTTTATAATACTTCCTTTACTAGTATTTCGAATAGACAAATGTTACAGTAACAAAAAATAATACACAATCGTCAGTGGTGCATCCATACATTTATTGTCTGAATGCATATTTTTTTGGCTACTTGTTAAATCTTTACTAATGCATACTTCCTGGTGCATTATTAACTTGCTTATCTAATTGGTGTCAATCTACATCGTTTATAAATTTTTCCAATTAACGAGTTATAATAATTTGTTAATGAATGAAAGGAGATCATGGTAGTACACACAGGCTCGTGTAGCAAACGTCACAGATCAGTAACTCAAAACTTCAGGGTGAACTACCTGTCACCTTTAGAATTTTTTTTTAGGACACGGACCTACCAACCTAGTTTTGTTTTTGGACGTATCTGGGCTAAGCACTTTATTATAGGTATCATTTCTACTATGCCCTAAACTATTTTAAAAAAGGGGGCTGTGATAATGGCCTTTTTTAAATGCAGTTGACAAACTTTCACAGAAAAGTTTTACTTTTACGTACTGGTTTGACAACATTCTTGCAATGACATTGTGAATTCAGTGCAGAAAAAAGAGAATATACTGCTGTATATAGAAGGGACAAAATTACCTTAGTTAAAATAATGGAAAATATATTTTAATTACAATGTCAAAAATAGTGTTTTAGGCCTACGAGTGTGGCAGTGGTGGTGGTGGCGCTATCACATTATAGAAACATGATGCTTCTGTAGAAAGCGTGATAAAGCTTAATTTTCTGCAGAATTTTAATGTAAATTTATCTGCAGCCATTCTGAAAACATTTCTGCACAAAACTCATAATTCAAATTTAGAATAATAATTAAAATTTTAGATAAGTCCCAGATAAGTTACAGTTGCAATGTTACATTTGAAATAGTTAACTAAACTATTAAATTAATTTTTTACGCACTGATATGGTTGATGAAAAAACAGTTAATTATTATTGGAAATTCAGGTTAGTGAACCTGAAGAATTGCTAAATAAAAAACACAAAATTGACTTCCGCTATTGTAGTAGGCGTTAAAGGAAAGTGAGCAAGGAAAAAAGAGCCAATATTGCGCATCAATAGCACTGCTTGACTTAGTTAACGTGGGAAATAACTATAATTTAATTATGTTGTAAAAAGATTTGGAATTAT
This sequence comes from Proteroiulus fuscus, assembly GCA_034700285.1. NCBI lineage: Eukaryota > Metazoa > Arthropoda > Diplopoda > Julida > Blaniulidae > Proteroiulus > Proteroiulus fuscus. Next base: position 12,460 of record JAQIXP010003514.1, read on the forward strand.
GTGTCCCACCAAGCTAAATTTTAAAATATTATCTATGTACTTTGACCTGGTGATGGCGCTGCCTGTCATGATTCTTATAATGCTGGACTAGGTTTATGGCTCGAAATTTAAATTTATTTTAAGGCTACTGAAATGTGAAGGATATTTGAGTGACCTCCGTGGCCTCCTCCTCCACTTATTTTAATGAAAATAATCTCTGGTTCTTATTAATTAGGCCTACCTGAAACTTACCTACCTTACCTATGTAACATGCCTACCTTATGTATTAGGCCTACTCCATTTTCATCATAAATGTACAGTGTAAAAGTAACATTGCCAATTTATATCCCGAGTCCTCTTGAATCTTAAATTTAAACATTTTGTAGTTATTATTATTTTAGTCCCTGGTAACCGAGCTACGCTCGTGGTATATTTATAGAGACCGAGATCATAGCAAGAGGTGGTGCATGGTGG
>JAQIXP010003515.1:0-12912 GCA_034700285.1 Proteroiulus fuscus
TAACAGAAATTATGGATACCGCGTACAGGAAAATCATAGAATGAAGAACTTTACGTTTTAGCGTTTTGTTTATATCCCATTATAGAGTTAAAAACTACTTGTAAACTGGATGACTACAGCGTATGACAGGATAATAACGCTAAAACACGCCTATTATGTCACTAATGCAATGAACTCCTTATGCCCAGATATAGTTTTTGCAATATTTTAAGTGGACGTTTCTCATTACAGGGTTTGTCGGAGTTTATTTTGCGAGCTACATGCTGGCCACTACCAACAGTTGGGCAGCCGTTTTCAACCTAACTGCCGCCATTAATTTATTTGGAGGCTTAATTTATACAATTTACGGTTCGGGAAAAGCAGTTATATGAAGATTTTACAACCACGTTCCCTAATTCTGGTCAACACAATGACTTCAGTCAGTATAAGGCAGGAATTTGCCCTTTACACAAAAATTTGGCTGCCAAAGCGTTGCACACAGTAATATACATGTATATAGCATTGCAAATCATACAACAACGAATGAGTAGGCCTACTGCATTGTGCATTTTGCAACGAAATATTTTACGTTAAAAGTATGGCTAAGTGATCTTTTCAGTGTGATTAACATTCCTCCTAAAGTGATAAGAGAAATGGACATCTAATTGTATTTAAAAATTTACACGTGTACGTTTGCAAGCGAATAAGCGCGATTAGAGAATAAAAGTTATTTTACTACTTAAGTCTGCTTGTAATATGTTAATTTTGGTACCGGGCTAAGTCTTTTTATGCCCTCTGTGAGGAATGGGCTTGTGTGGATGTGGTTGAATTATCATAGGGAATAAAAATGAAATTTAAATGTCTTGTAATTAACTGAGTATATCAAGTCCTAATTCAGTTTGTTTTTGGTAATTTTGGCCAAAAGTAGCTAGGTGATATATTACTAATATGCTGAAGTAGTTAGGTTGAGGACTCGTTAAGCTGTCATGCTTATTATTTTGGGTTCCAATAATAATAAAAGGTTATCAAAAAAGAAACTCACCTATTTTCCAATGTGAATTGCTTAGTAAAGCAACTTAGACATATACGGTCCATCTAGCTCATAGCCAAGCTTTCGGTAGTAGTCCCGTGTTCCCACTCCGGATATCACAGCGATTTTGTTAGCTCCGTGCTCCTCCTTGGCTATTCTTTCGGCTTCCTCCATCAGTAAAATGCCGAAACCCTGATGAATTAAAGAGAAAATATAGTACAAGAACAGTTGACTATTTGTTAATTTCATTAATCTTACCTGATGTTGAAATTTTGAGGGATCTCTTGAGTTTACAGGTACAACACTGCCATATCTAAGTTTAAAGTTAAGCATCAGTAATCAGAAGTGTAACTGCCATTATTGTCATTTTCTTCGGGTTTTCAAGGATTGTGATATTACACGAAATATGAGATAAGAAAATTAAAATTTTCTACAATGCCGAAGGAAAACCTGTTATCTTCCAATTGTGCCGTGACAGGAGTATTCAATTCAATTTCAAAGTTATTACTCTTGAGTCGAGTTAAACATAAAACTTAGGTCATAACACACCTAGCGGCCGCAAGGTCAGCTATTAAAGATGAATTCTTCTCAAATATTTTTTGTTCTGAAATGGGGCTCGGCACACGAGCCAGTAACAATTTTACTGTTTGCTGGATTAAGCATGTGCATTGAGCCCCATTTTGGAAGAAAAAAATCGGTGAGGAGAATGCACCTTCAACAGCCAATAGTAAAGATGCTCTGGGAAAGTAAACCTGGAAAGGATACACATGAAGTTCCCGCACTATCGACACTCCACCCTGAAGTTCCGGCCTGAAGGTATCAGCCGAGCATTTCCTCAGCCTTAGCAAACCCACTAGTATATCCTGCTCAGGATCCTCATAAGCCAAAAAGGTTTCCCAGCCTCCATTGGCACAGTAGTCGCGCCGCACCAGCTCAATCTACATCATGACAAGTCATCCAATTTTAATGCCCAAATTATCACATTTAAATCCTTACTACAGTAAGGTACTCACTTCATATGGTCTGACTTTGTTATGTAGTTCTTGAATGCCCACTTCCCTGGTCCTGACGTCACGACATGTCGTGCCGAGATCTTTCATTCTGGCGAGGGCAAGCTCCCTGAGATTACCGTGCTCAACCCCTGATGTGACTAAAGGCATTGGTATGTCCCTTTGCACGCGATACACTCGACACCATGGAGGGACCAATGCCAATATCCTCGCAATGACATCAATGAGTGTGTTGGGTGGATAACTTTTATACCGTCCAGTCTTCCACAGTTCGTACAAGCCTGTCCCTCTTATGACAAGCGTGGGATAGATTTTCAAGCCGTCGGCCCGGAATGCGGGACTGGCGAAAAATTCCTGGAAAAATTCAAGCAGTCGTGCAAAGCTCAAAGCATGAAACTTCTTGAAATAAAAAAAAATCAAATTTCTCACCACAAACTGCTGAATATCTCTTTCCAAATCGACATTGGGTAAGTTGGGCATCATGTGCGCCACAACCTTAAACCCTGAATCTTTGGCCAGCTGAAAAGATTCGCAAACAGCACGCACCGTATGCCCCCTGTTCGTGTCTCGGGCAACATCCTCGTATACACTCTGCACGCCAATTTCCAAACGCGTGCACCCGTAGCCTAGCATATCACTGAAAAAGCCATCATATTGGTTTCCAAAAAAAAAAAAAATTTTCACTACAGGACTAATCCAAGTAAAAGTTACCTCAAATGTCTCTTTAGGCAATAGTCAGGACGCGTTTCGATGGTGATTCCGATGCATTTGGATTTGCTCCTCTCCGAATATCTGGATACGTTCATAATTTATATTCGTTATTCCTCAAGCCACGTAGCCCAATAGTTAGTCCATAATTGCAGACAATGTGCTAAGCGAACCTGACAGCTTCTTCTACAGAATTGCTGGCATGTCCCGACAGTGCGTCGTGTAGATTACGAATGAAGTAGTCCCGGTATTCCTTGGACAAGGCCATGAATGTCCCACCCATAACAATAAACTCCACCTTATCTACGCTATGCCCCAATTGCTTCAACTGAAATTGTAATTTCAGATGCTCAGCAAAGATTACTAAAAAAAATTTTTGCTTGAGTGGTACCCACTTGTTCTACACGATGTCTAGTCTGCAAAAACGGATTATAGCGTGCCCGTATCGCTCTCATCGATGTCGGTTCGTAGCCTGTGTAAGACTGAGTTGAATATTCAAAGTCAGAATCTGGGCCTCCAGGACAGTAACTATCGAAAAAAAAATTCTTATTCAAAAGTGGTAGTCCTATAAGCTAAGTAGAAAGTAGATTATGAAACTTATTAATTTTATAACTTACACGCAAATATTCCCAGTCATGTTGATGTGAGGGCATCGGTGGGGTTTGCACATGACGGCAACAACGGCAATCCCACTAGCTGTTCGGATAGGCTTGGCTTTAAGTTTAGGCAGCAAAATCTTGGAAAAAATAAATAAAACAGAAGATTTGACATTTTAATTGATGAAATCTAGGCCATTAGCCTAGTAAGCGTGCGTGCGAGAGACACACGGACCTTCTTGAATTCTTGTGGCACCGCGGCAATAATGTCAACCAAACGTGGAGAAGTTTCGAGCCCGTATTTAGATGCTATTCTCGTTTTCACTCTGAAAATATTCATTATCCACTTTTAACCATGATAGTGTGTAAAGCAACTGGAATATCTTAAAAGTCGTTCATATACCCGATACGATACCTATTAAGATTAACATCTCTGCCTTCTTCATGGGCCTTTAAGAGTTCCTGAATAATGTCTGCCACAACCATTACTCTACGCTCATCCAATGACAAAGCAGGTCCTAGCAATGACAATAAATTATACTGTGTCTGCCTGTCTAGGACATCAACAGGGAAACTTGGCTGAGTAGTCTTCAAGATACATCAGTTCTTGGAACCAGTATTTAACTGCTTTAACACCTTAAAGGGAGTACCTACCTTTCTTCTTATTTTTACCCATTATCTCAGCTAGTCGACAAATTCTTGTATAGAAGAAATAATAGAAAAATAATTTAAAAACTAAGTAAATATACAAACACACAATGTGCTCAAACAGACATAAGCACATGCAATGTATTGGGATTATGTATTTGCAAACGTGTACACATAGATGGCGTGGCTTTCAAATAGAAATGGCGCTATTTTCATTTCTACTTTTTTTTACTTTTTATTTTTAGAAAATGTAATGTTTCCAGAATAATTATAGGAATTTGATAAAGATTTGCTTATTACATGCACTCTCTCCAAGAACTATCAAATTTAACCCATCGATCATGAGATTATGATGTGAAATAGATACAGTGAATTAACACAACAATTAATTATCATTACCAAAGCAATATTTAAAAAAAGCTGCAAAAGTTTAAAGGCTATGTTCTATTATTGGAAAAAGCTAATTAACGTGTAAATTAAGCATAGAGGGAATTTATTTTTTCAGTGCTAAAATATATTTTTACACAATTAAACGAAAGGAATTTCTTTTGCTTTGCCCCACCCGAGTTGTATACATTATTTTCTGGATTAGGCCTAAGTATTGTTCCAAAATGGGGCTCAATGCACGTGCGAATTACATTTGGTTTATTGGAATGTGCACGTGCATTTAGCTCCATTTTTGAAACAAAATTTTTGCACAGGCTGCAGGCACATCATTATCAAAACTAGGGTTTTTATTTTTAAATAAATGCATGAATTATTTCGATAAAAAATTTTTTTGCTCATTTTTAAAAGGAAAAAAATCACAATTCGCACTATTCATAGGTAAAAAAAACCTATTGCAAATATTCTTAATAATGATGGAAGAAGCCATGCAAGCATAATAGTTGAATTATAGCAGCGCCTAAAGCATTGGAGATACGCTTTTAACCATTAACCACTTTTTTTTCTGATAAATTTAGCAAAAGTTTACTTTAATTTTAGATAAGTTTACCGCGTAGACGTCTCATCACATTTATTTTACCAGTGAAATACCGCCATTAAAATGATTACCAGGCAGTTCACACGTTCCATCATTATTGGTCTGCTGTGCCTTGGATGTTAATTATTCAAAATTTTCTCGTTTTTACCTTGAAAAATTTGATTTGAAAAAAAAATGCTTTTAAAAAGTGAAACCAGTTTCTCTTTTTTTTTCTTGGATTTTAGTTGAGGTTAACGACGTTGAACAACTTTACCTAATAATAGTCAGATCGTCCATTGTCTTCTTGCAAGTTTCAAATGCATGAATGCAAAAACCAAAGTCAAAAAACAGGTTCTTGAATAATATTATCAACAGTTTAGTAACTATGATAAATGCTTTGCATATTTTAGCTTATTAATTATTTTTTTTCTTCGAGTTAATAGATCCAGTCCAGTTATAGATGTTTTTTTTAAAATGTCCTCCCTCTGACCCTCTCTTGCATTTCCCAATCCCAAATCGAAATGTTTACAGCAAAAACAAACATGAGGTTAGTTGTTCAAAGTTGTTACATTCAAATGACTTTAAAACAATTTTTTTTTTTAAATTCGCTTGCATGTTCAAACAAAGATATTTTAAACAAGTTAAAATTCAAAAATTCAATGCAAAACCACAATAAATTTGCTTTTTGAATAATTAAAATTGAGAATTTTTTTGTTTCCTGTATGATTTCATTTAAGGGCCGTTCATAAATTACGTTTGCAGTTAGGTGGGTGGGTATGACTATGCACGAGGATATAGCACCGCATTAAAGGGAAAGTCCCACTTTGAAAGAAGGTGGCTGTCAGATGAAGACCATGAAAACTTAGAAAAGGCATTGCAAATTAATCAGGATTGCAATTTAATTGGAGCCCACCAATCATTAAATAAAATGTCCTGAATACATTGACTTGGTTGAAAATGCAAAGTCGCAATTTCTTCAATATGGAAACTACTGCAATTAATTATTATTGTCACAACCATTTATGTCTAGTAAGTGTGAACAACTTAAATATCACTTGCTACAAGGTAAAACTTCCCCTTTAACTAATCTAGGCCTACCCGGTACTTGACTATTTTCCAATTCACTCTTTTGTTGAATGTGTAGGTATAGCTGCAGCTGCCAATTTCTTAATAATTTTTTGCATTCTATGAAAATGGCCGGAGTTATTACCTCTCTGGACACAGCACACCACACACACAAACATAAAAACGTAAAAAATACATTCTTGTGTATATGAGTGTGATATTAAAGGTAAATTCGGTTTCTTATTTTACATAATAAACAACATCCTCAAAATATTTACCCCATAAAAAAATGAAACAAAAAGTAATTTCAAACCAGTAAAAACAATGCACGTGCACAGCGGGCGGTCAAATAAAGTCCAGTAGGGGACATAAATTCAGAAAATAATAACGTTCAAGTAGCCACTATACAGTTTTATCAGTAGCCTATATCTATCAAAAGGGGTAGACTTGCATGAAACTCACTTTGGTGAGTTAGCAGACTGCAACTAATATTCGAAAAATTTGAAATTCAGATTTTTCCAGCATTTGAAATGGGCCTTTCATTGAGTAGACCCTACTTATGTAATTATATTACCATTCAAGTGGCATAAAGTCCCTATATTCCTGCCTCAAAACGCCTAACTATTAATTTTGCATTATTTTCAGCTCATTTTAAGTATGCTAAGGTAAATTATCCTCCAAATTATCACTTTGCAATGACGTAATTTCTACCTGCAACGGTGTGGGCACCCAAAGTCATGGTAGCTTAATAGCTATTAACTATCAAAGCAATGCAAAAATGACGCCGAAAATGCAAGTTTTACATGCTTTCACACACACAATACGTGCCCGGTTTATGAATTACCAAACACGGGTACATAAGAATAGCCCCGTGGGTGGCCTGGGGTAACCAGGATCCCATTAAAGCTGAGGGACTACAGTAATTGTTCACATGTTTCGACTTGTTAAGTAAAAAAAAACCAGTTGCAGCACGAATAATAAAATTCTAAAAGGATACTTATTACCAGAGAATTATCGTAGAAACTTTCATTATCAGCGCCGAAAGATCAAGTTGGCCTCAAAATTCTTCAATTGATATCCTGAGCACATTCATATTTTTATACCTCGTACATACTGATGTTAATCAAAGAATGCCAATTGCCGTAAAATCCATTTTCTCCTCAATCCATAACCAATATTTCTTCGACTAATACCGTACCGTACTACATTATAAATGGACCAACCTACTGATTTATTCCCATTATGAATGTGTTCCATTCAAATATCCAAAAGGTGGCGCTGAGACAAGTGCTAAAATCAATGGTCAAGGCCAGATTTGTATACATTTAGGCGGGATTACTTAATTTGCTAGGTATTTATTGTGTTCCCTTATACATGGATCCAATTGCAATTTTCTTTTCAAATGAGACACTTATATGTAATTAGTAAAGCTGACGAATATCAACGTTTTTCTCCCAGCAATTATGCAATTGCTATGAATTCTATAAGTACAAACTTGAGCACCCCTAGTAGGCCATCTTCCCAATTTCACAATGAAATCCAACACTCAACACAGTTGAGTGTTTAGTCATAGTTTCAATAAAATAGCAGCTGAAAATAAGAAGTCTTACCTTTTTGCCTCTTGTCATCATTCTTGATTGACTGACTGCTTCCTGTGTATGGTAAAAAAGGTTCATACGGGAAATGCCTATGGAAATATAATAAATTACACAGGAACCTTTTTTCTTCGTTTCACAGGGCGGTCATCTTGTTTTGATGTTTCTGCACCATCTGCAGATGAGTTTGTTGGATAGCAAGCCATCAAAACTAACGTCATTACACGATGTCACTTCCTTTTGTTAGCATTCCAAAAAATTAAATTAGGAATATATGATGCATTCTTGGATTACGTTGCAGCTTTGTGACTTTTTGGTGAATTTAGGAAAGTTATGAGAATACTAGCTAGGTTCCAACGGTTTGTGGATCTCGGCAAGATGACCCAAAGGTGGTGCCTTTACTTGTATGGACGGTTTATTCGTGGCATTATGGGTAAAATCCATAAGGTTTGGCCCAATGTATAATCTAGTAGACTGATTACTTAAAACATAGCCGATCTTAAACATTTTGGAAGGTTACTGCAACAAATGCAGGAGGAGGGGGGGGGGATTGCCCCCTTAGCTAGAGAACTTTGCCTTCCCCTCAATTTTTTTCATGAAATTGCCCCCACCCCCCCTTAACAAATTCCTATATCCACCCCTGAAATTCTAATATAGGTCCACATGTAATAAAACTAAAATGAAAAACCTCAAGACGAGAAAATAAAGATAATTTGATGTTTTATTGTATTTTTTGCATTCTTATTATCGTACTATATTATATAATATTAATTATTACAGTATTTCAAAATCAATATAAAAATGTAAGAAAACAGAAAACGAAAGTGAGCAATTCTTCAATCTTTCAAGAGTACTAGTTATAGCATATACATATATGGCGGGGGGAAATATGTGATTTCAAATTGACAATTAATTCAACAGTCTAATCAGAAGAAAAAGAAACCAAAAATCGCTGTAAAAAAATGCACACATAACATGTACATAATGTTCTGTCCCAAAATGCACACCAACTGATATCCTTCCAACCGCCATTTTGTTTTCTCACTGATATACCATTATTGCTTACGTTAATGTAAATGCAGAAGCCTTTTTGTCATTTTAAACTCGAGATGAAGTACGTCCATCAGTAAATAAACAAATATGGCAGCCGAAAGAATCCGAATTATTACAAATAAGTTACAAAATAATGATAAACGTTGCAACTGATGACATGTAAAAAAAGTGGATTGTGAAGTTTAAAAAGTATATAAATACAAAATGCTTGCAAAACAGTTATTTTCCAATGAAATATTTACTGATGCATAGTTTGACAATTATATAATAATTTTCAATTCTAAAATGCAAGACTATTTATAAATGCAGTCTCAAATGTTTTTTTTCTCTTGGCCAAAATTATCAAACTTGTATTGAACTGATTTTAATGAATATTTTATTGAAAAGAGATATTTCATACAACTATTAATAATGGAGTGAATTCTCATGACGCTACAAAAAATGTGATTTTCAATGAATTTTGACAAGAATTTCAGTTTTTAAGACTTGTTTCCATTTCCAATGTCAACGTGAAAAAAAAAAAATAAAACAAGATGGCGTCCCATAAATAATATAAAAAAAATCAAAAATTGCATTGATGAACATTCAATGTGACCATTTGGCTGCATTGATTACCTAAATTGATTCTGCTCCCGAGCATTCTAAACAATGTGACACAATCCAGAAAGTATCATAATCTTAACAAGCTTGCAGTTTGATTATAATTTTTTTAAGTTGCACAAATGCCGAAACAAATGTTACTTAGTAGTGTTACGGAGTGCGAATAACATACTTCCATATCATTACCCTACGAATTTTCTTCTATCACAAAATCAGTTACAAGTTTCAGGATTGTGTTACACTATTTTACCGATAAAGAAAAAACGGTTTATCTGGCAACACTATTTAGGTAAATCCAAATTTAAACAATTTTGAACCTCAGGAGTTAGTTGGCAACACTGTTATCATAGCATTAGTGCTGTCAAATAACAGTCCAAGGTTTTAATTTGTGGTAAAAAGAACGTCTTTGCATTCTTATAATTTACTCCTCCCATAATGCTTTGCTCTAAACAGTGCTGCCAACTAATCTTTACCCACAATGAAACGCACAAAAAAATTCATGATATCAATACAAGCAACTGGTCCATTATAATAATACAGTAATAAACGTATGGATGAAAACGCCTTATTTTTTCGTAAGGAAATATGTATAGTATAGTCGGTTAAAAAGCACCAAGAATAAAAAAAAATTAACACATCGTGACTAGCAAAAAAAACTGAAACGAAAATGGCAATGTGTGCTGAAATCCCCAAAAAGTTCCTTGTACCCAATGAAGTCTGTACCTATCGATTGATTATTTATATTGAAAATGGCAGAGGTGATACATTATGTGGTGCAAAAATGATACAAATTTGCAGGAAAAAATAGATTTCACGGCAATTTTTAAGAATGCAATAGATGACGCTTTAGCACAACTTCCTGTAAAAAATGAAAGCTTGCTTTTATAAAGAAACTTTATTGTAATGTCAATTTCGGCCGGGCGTATTTCTCATCGATGAGCGATTGCGGATAATTTCTCACCTTTTTATATGAATTTCACGCTGATTTAAAGCATTTTGATTACAGAAAAATCCAAAAAAGTCTTAAAATCAAACCAATCAAACTATAAAAAAATATAAAAATGCAAACTTTTTGCTTGAATGACATTAAAATATTTCGCAAACTTTTCGTGTGTAAATTTCCCAGCAACAAACTAGGTTCCCAGCCAAATTTGACATATTACGGGTCAGATCCCATCTGGGATAAATGCTTGTCCAATAAAAAAGTGAACTAGAAAAGAATTCTAATAGATTAGTTACTCCTGTAAAATTCTGTAGTCAGGTTATAAATGACCAATTGAAATTATCCCGTCCACTCTTTAAACGAGATTTTAGTATTACAAAATTACCAATACGAAAATTTTGATACAGCGCCATCTAGTGCAACAGCAAATAACTCGTGAATAATAGAGTTAGCGATTTATTCGTATTTAAAAGTAATAGTATTTTTAATTAATGAATTTCTCAGCTAACTCAGCTAACTACTTACTTACTATCATTTACTTCTGCCGAGAAATTTGAATTATCAGATAACTAATTTTGCATAAAATATTACAGGCCTATCCTGAATTCAGCTCCAAAAGCAAGAGCGCTGTAGGATTTATATAGGGAATTAGGAATGAAATTCCCTATTGTTTAGTCACACTGCGTATTTTTTTCATGGAAAAATAAGAATATAATTTATTTTACAGGATGTGACGTCAATTTTTATTTAATTCTCAGCGATTTATTCGTATATTTTAAATACGAATAAATCGCTAACTCTAATAATTATAAGATTTATCTCTGAAAGTAATATTTCCAAAATAGCACTCAATTTGCAAATAATTTTCAAAAATATCTTAAGTACAAAAGCTTATACCTTTTAAAATAATTTTATGCGTGTAATTAATATAATATCTCTCTACCTATGTAAGACAAGCAAAATTTAAAAGTCGAGCATTGAGTTGCATATATCTGGTAAGCATAAAATAATCATAAAAATCGCCATAAAATTTAAAACTATATAGTGTCGAAATTAAACACACCTAGTCAAATGAGTATACAAAAACCAACTACTTTATAATAGAATCCTCCATCTTAGAATTATTTATATATATTTTATATACATGTGCATACTGCATATAATATTTAAGTGATTATCGTTAAAAACCCCGACTATTCTTTTCGCTTATTTTAAAAATCAACTAAGTAAGGCACTAATATATATAGATTTTTCTCTACAATATATATTTTATAATATAGGTGCGAGAATTTTAAGTTAGCCAGGTAAACGGCGCCATTTTGTTTTCAATTTCAAATCTCCTACTATCCAGTAGATCTCTTAATAAAAAATGGGGTAACACGATATCGCTTTTATCAGGGCAACAAATTGATTGCAACAAGTTAAAAAATTGTTTTTACATCAAAAACAGAGCTTTATAAGTTGCCATGAAAAATTTATCAAATAAAACAAAATTTATCATATAAAAAATACTCAAGCAGCAGTTGGCTTACCATACTAGCTATATTATTGCATGCTTGTACATGGTCGAAGATTGAATGCATAAAAAGTTTTAATCACTTGTTATTTCTGGCTTTTTTACCGTTCAAAAGTTGTAAACATTTTCCAATTCAGGTAAGAATTAAGAGTCAAATCAAGTAGGTTAAGATTGGCCCATTTTCGGTATCTGGTCAGATTGCTTCCCATTCCGTTAAGGTCGATTAGGCCTACATTTAAGCTTTTAGGATTCTATAAATTTGTTCTAATCGCCTGCTTTTACTGCTTAGGTTCCAACTGAGCACGAGACTGGCACGTGCAAAATGGAGCAAATAGCTATGGAATATGCACGTGCGAGTCTCGCGCTCAACTGCTTCCAAAGCAGAAATAACAGGCCTGTTATCATTTTCAACACAGGCCTCCTTAAATTGCATGTTTTTGTGTTGCCAGATTTTAGGGGAAATGTGACATGTTCTAGGGGCGTTTACTATTTACAATAAGAATACCTCTAGAAAATGTCCCATTTCCTTTACAATTTGGTAACATAAAAACCTGTATCTTAAATTAGTTATTTATAGATAATCTTTTTCATTGGCCCATTCGTATTCCACAGTCAACTCTTTGCTTGATCAGGGCATGGCAGGCGAGTCAAATAATAGAACTAAGAAACTGAACATCGAAACAAAATGGCGCCGGAATCCTTTCCTAAATTCGCAAACAAAAATAATCGGGTAAACACGCCGATATCCCAAAAACAAAAAATTTTGCAAAATAAATTCTCGTTATTCCGATCGCATGAAAAATGGCACTAAATGCATATAAAAAAGTAGCATCAAACCTCCATATCGTAACATATTCCCAAATCATGAAAATTTCAGGAGGGTAAAAAAACACTTCGTAAAAAGAACGAACAAACAAAGAAACAAGCTCAGGAACCATTTTGAACGGACCTCCTCGTCCTAATACAAACACAACTCTTACGAAACTTCAACTCGTCAGATGGCGTCACTTATGAAAATGCTATAATTATATACACATCCATATTGTTTATATTTAAATAATATAGATTATAGTAATGATGCGATTTGCATGGGGGGAATACAGGGTGAAGCGAAAATGGTTGACACTGTGGGAGGAAGTTGATGACATTAGAGGGCCGGGCGTAAAGGTCAGTTTACGGGGCAGGTTGGGGGGGGGGGGGGAGAGAAT
>JAQIXP010003516.1:0-12911 GCA_034700285.1 Proteroiulus fuscus
TACAGTAATTGTAAAAGATTCCCAGTACCGTGCTTGTGACGTATATTTAGCCATTCGGTAATACGGATTTTTTTTTTTAGCTTTTGCTAAAATATTACGTCACCTCACCTAGATTCGGCTAAAGACAATCTGCTTTGCCGAAGACGCCTAATGAACAGAATAGAAATTTTCAAATGGGGTCATCCATAAATTACGTTTGCATTAATGGAGAGAAATGGGTGGGCATTTTCAGGCAAGCGTCTGAAGCAATACTAAAATAATGAAAATGGGAAAATGTCTGAAACTAATTTTTCCATTTGAAAATTCCAAAACATCATACACTATCAATTAATTTGCGTTTATAATTAATAGTCAAAATAAAAATATACTTTATCAATTCTGGGTATTGCAATGGCCTTTAGCAACAAGTATGGTTATGTAAATGCATTCGAGCAAATAGTCTTACAATGCCCAACTCATTTTATTTTTGGAAAAAGAACAATAAGGAGGGATGGGGTGGGGGAGATAAGTTCCCAAATTGTGACACGCTATAACGTGCTGGAGTTGAGCGAAAATGGAGTTTTTATGCAGAAGTAAATTTATGGACAATCCCTGTTTAAATTTGAGTAAATGATATTCCATGTCTACCATTGAATCTTTTCTAAGTGATATCAAAGACTGTTGATTGTAGTTAATTTCGGCAACTTGTGGTAAATGCGGGTCAACACCCTTTCCTACCCAGTTTCATGTTTGAAGCCTGTCTAACTTTTCCTAACTACGTCATTTCCCTACCAACAACATCTCCATGTCTAAGAATATACATTATAAAGGTTTCTTTATCCCTTCAGCTTCAGCCACTAGACGTTTTTAAATAATTCTTAAAAGTAGGATAACTATATACATGTACCATAAATTAGTCTAGCTAATTCAAAGTTATGTAGTTAATTTTCGATTACTTAATTAATATTTCTATTTGTTTTTCAGTTGATGGTGGATGCTGTTTTGTCGTCTGCATATTGCTGGTGAGGGTCGTGGTACCCTATATAGATAGTGACGTAATAAGGGTGCCTCTGAACTGAAGCCATGGGTATCACTGACGATGTGGCCCCTAGCTTCACTCAGAAACCGCAACTTCGTCAAGAAGACGATGGAAACCGACTCATTTTCGAGTGCGAACTGCTGTCCCGTCCGAGGCCGGACATCCACTGGTTTCGGGAAGAGGATCAGCTGCATGATGACGACCGGACCACCATGCGGATCGACGAGATTGCTCCAGGAAAGTTCATCGTGGTTCTGGAACTGGATGACGTCATTGAAAGCGATGCTGGACTTTATCGGGTCAAAGCCAAGAATTTAATGGGCGAAGTGTCTGCATCCATCAATTTGAATTTTAGCCGTGAGTATAATTTTTGTCACCAGTTATTTTAATATGTTCCCTATGAAGCGAACAGAACTGGACAAAGTGGGGAGGGTTTCACGCATTTCTGATCTTCAAAATAATCTTTAAACTGAAATTGATCAGTTGTAGTTGTAACCTGAAGAGAGTTGTGTTCCAAAATGGGGCTCAAAGCACGTGCGAATTACACCTGATTTGCAGGGGTATGCACTTGCAGCGAGCCCCATTTTGGAACAAAAATATCTTCAGGACAGTGCAGCTTCATTCTCCACACAAAATTTTTGTTCCGAATTGGGGCTAAATGCGTGCATGTGCTTAACTCCTGCAAGCCAAATGAAATGTGCACGTGCATCGAGTTCCATTTTGGAACAGAACGTTTGTGAGGACGATTTCAGGAGAGGCCGGAGGGGACTTTGAGAAATTCGGACAGGACTGGACATGGGGGGAGAGGGTTAGGATATTCGGACATCCCCTTATCCATCTCCCGTAGCTTGGCATTTTACCATACGATGCGTGGAACATTTTCCGCCAAATTTAATTTTGTTATCTTTTTGCTTTACAGCTGCTGACGAACCTCGTGACAGGTAAGAAAAAAAACACTCCTGGCTTATTTTTCTTAGCATGTAATCTTAAGTTGAATCGTAAATGCACTCAAGCTTATGGATAGTACAACTTCCTAAAAGCACAGTGGAGTTGCTGTTTCAATGTTATGTAACAAATTAATACTTAGTCTACAAACTCACTTAGATATGCTTTTATTACCTGTGGCATCATTTCGACATTGTTTTTTGTCGGGGAAAAAGTCATGCCAATACGGCGCTTGAAAACGAAGGTTTGCACCTGTTGAAAATCTTAGCTAAAAGTCCTGTTTACATTTGCAAATAATGTCTGAAATTTGCTAAGTCAGGAACTCTCTGTAGTTGAGTGGATAAAAGAGGATTTGGCATCTTCATCCTTGTACTTAACCCTTGCCGTTGGTCCCTTTGTCGTTTTGAAATAAGGCTGTTCCACACTTGAGAAAAACTTTACTGTTCTTTTTTATCCTCCCATCTTTGACAAGTGCATCCAATGCATTTTTGTCATTTTCGCTTTCAAGCACAGGAATAGTAAAATACCCATAGGGGGGTTGTTTTTGTGAACCCTATGACGTCAGTAACCTTGTAAGGATATATATCAGGAGACTACATATGTTATTGCAACATATGTACAGTTTTTCCTAATAAAAAAAAGTTTTATTTTGGCCTGTTATTTCTGGTTTGTTGAGACAGCTGTGACATAGGAGTACATCCTCAAATGTTTTGGTCTACAAAAATAGTTGTTTTCAAACGATGACTAAAGGATTGTGCTTAATATGCTGAAGTGGAAAGAATCATTTTGTTGCAAGATCCAAAAAGAACCATATTTAGGTAGACTATTGTTAAGTTACTATGTAACTTTAACTAATAGCTTTATTGAGTAGTCAAAGTTGCACTTTGACTTCTGTTATGGGTGCTTGTTCTGGGATGTCATATAGTTTAACATTGTGCTAACTTTGTGTAGCCCTAGCTTGCACACAAAACTATTTGAAGAACTAATTTTTGGATAAAACAAGTTGTCCATTTTTTTTAAAATTTTGTTATAAATTGACATAATCAATGACATAATCAAAATGGTATGTTATTATCAAGATGGTTTATTTTGATGTATAGTTAGTGTTAGGTTTCTTTGAGTTGTTTCTCACATTTTAAAACAAAAAGTTAAAGGGAAAGTCCCACTTTGTAACAGGTATTTTTTAAATGATACACACTAACTAGACATGAATGGCTGTGGCAATAATATAATTGCATCAAAGCTTCCATATTGAAGAAATTACGATGTTTGTCAAATACATATTAGGCGCCATTTTCCCATTGCTTTCAGCAAGCAGTGCCATTTGGTGGCACTCTCTAGGACGTGTATGTCTGTGTTTGTTTTGGGGGGATTTTTTGGTGTTACTCCCCTCACGGGCTATGAGCCTAAGCTAAAGTGTGTTCCATGTCTAAGTGTTCCATGAGAGTTGATGCCTTTTATCCAGTAGAAGGCGCTACACAGTGTCAGTGAAATGCTTTGCATTTTCAACCAAATCCGGGTATTTAGGACATTTTATCTAATGATCGGTAGGCTCAAATCAAATTGCAATTTCCATGTCTATCCTAATTTTTCATGCTATTTTTTCAAAAATCAACTTGCTTCAAAGTGGGTCTGTCCCTTTAATTGTTGTACATTCATGAAACAGTTTATGTGCATGATAAGAGGGCAATCCATGCTAACATGCTATTGCGTGTTTGCTCGTTTCAAGGGGCAAAGTGATCTTTGTTTAGTTTTATACAAGCGATGGTTATTCTGAGTTTTCTGGTTTTCCATTGTTTTTGGGCATAGTTTCACTAGGTACCAATTTTCCCTATTTCAAAATGTTACTTCAGAATTTATTTTACAATAATAATAATAATTCCAAGTGTGCACTACTGTGTCTAGTGTCTATCTCAAAAATCTCAAATGTGTTTTGCTTGGACAAAACTTCAAGTGCATTTCCTCCTTTTTTATTTTTTTGGCGATTAAGAGGGACTTGAACTCTCACTTTGTGCAGTAAAACGAAAACGGGAAATTTCTCGTAAATATGAACCAGGGTTACTTGGATCCAGAATACACGAATATTAAAGTTAGGTTTATTTGGAAAGTTTATGGCCCTGCGCTAATGGCTTTTAAAATACACCGAAAATTCATAAAGACAAGGTTCATATCTTCTCGGAAAATAAAAACACAGCAAGGTGTATGTTCAGGTGTGACATCACCTTCTTTTGCACGCGCAACTTAGCCTAGGGACAGCCCCCTTCTGAGCTAAGCCCACGCCTCCTCACGTCCTTACATGGTTAACATCTTTTGACAGCATATGCCTAAATATGAAAAACAATGAGGCATGCAGGCGGAGCCTTACACCTGTACAGCCACCTAGATTCCTTCCTCGGAATATTACGCCACCTTAACCTTATTTTTGTGTCATGTTTGTTGAGAAGGGACCCTGTCGTTCTACCCCACCCCCTTCGGCACCCAGGGTAGGTTTTTCCACCCCCGAATTTGCTCCACAGGGAGTTTGAAGCAAACGGCAATCGGCTGGTTCCTATCAGATCGGTGACAGCCAAAATAGAGTTTGGTTCTTTCACAAGTATGCTCCTGCCTTCACTTCTCCCTGCTCCGATAAATCGACAAGGATAGTTCGTTCTTGCAATTGATCGTTTTTTGGGAAAGGGGTTCGATCTTTCGAGCCTTCGATCCAGCTTCTCGACATGAGTAGCAGCCTGTTATCTTCGTCGAAAAGTCGAGCGCAAAGGAGTAACATTTCCAGCTCTAATGTGTCCAGCTCCTCCAATGTGTCCAGCTCCAATGTCTCTTCCTCCTCCAATGTGTCCAGCTCGGCCTATTCTAGTTCGAGGAAATCGAGTGTTAGCAATGTCGATGAGAGGGTCAGCAGTAAAGTTTCTTCGTCCAGTGCCAGAAATGCTGCTTCGGAATACGCCAATGTGAGGGAATCGCTTTTAAAACATAAGGCAGAGTCTTCATCCCTGTCGGCTACGGCCGATTCAAAAACGGCCAAAGAAAGGTAAATGATCAAGTCGAGATCTAGCCTGCGTAGAAATTTTACTTGTTCTGGGTTTCCTGATATAGCTGTGAAGTAGTTTCCAGTTCTTTAGAATACCAAGGTTTGCTTAGTTTTGTTATGGACAATTACAGTGACCACTTGCAGATCCAGAAATAATTATCTTCCAGAGATATAGCTGCAGTAAGAAAGTTTTACTTCTGTAAAGTACTGCAGTCATTTAGCAATTGAATGGAAAATATTACTGTAATAATATTGATCTATAGTTTAGTGAAAGTGCATAATAATTATAATTCATCAATTAAACTGCAGAAAACGTTACTAATTCAACAGTACAGTAGTCTTTCTGATGCTGAATTTTACATTAAATTCAGTGCTGATTATAGCATTGATTAAATTACTACAATTATAATGTTACCATAAACTACAGTACTGCTGTATTTGTGAAGTATTGGGGATAATTGGCATTTTTGTGGTGGCTCATAAGGACACCTCAAACAAATTAAAAGTGGTACCTCAAAAATGCAAACTAAATTAAAATTTGCACCCAAAAGTGCTTTTAGTTTAGTAAGGTGGAAATTATTTTGAAGTATGAGTTTCACTTATGGGCAGGAAATTTACATTGGTGAACTTATTTTTGTTTGAGGTGTTCCCCCATCAACCACTGTATACACATTTATAGATTCGTATGTTTTAATTTTTTTTGCACGAAATTTCCAATTAAAAAACAGATTTTCAATGGAAAAATTTGTCCTAATTTAGATAGTGGAATAATATATGAAAAATAATTGTGGTTGAAATGCATTGGATAAAAATTATTGTAGGAAAATTTGGTAATATTATTATTTATAGATAGCAAGCGGAAACTGCTTGATGGATATCAACAGTAAAAATAAACAATACTTTTCTACTCAATAAATAAATAGAAAATGTTTTTTTCCCCTGAAAATTAAGAGCTGACTTCCATTTACAGTAATAGGCCTGCTTCATGCATGAGTTGATGCTTTCTTTGGTTACATCCGTGACCTACTCTGTTGTTTTGCCAAAATCCTTACCCTATATGTTCAGGTATTACATAATTGGTCTCAGTGTCAACAAGGACCTTTGCCAAGGGTTACTGACTTCCTACTTACTTTTTATCAGCTGCATTGTTTCTTGAATTACTCTGTGTACTATAGAAATGAATGAATGAGATGTTTTCTCATTTTCTTTAAAAAATTGCAACTAAACTTCAAGTTCTATGGGAAATCGTAGAAATTCGCTTTGTTACCCGTTACTATATAATGATTATAGGCGTTCCTATAGGTTGGTGCAAACTGTCACAACATTGCAAATAATTTCATTGAAATTTGAAATGACAGTTGCTTGGAAAAGGAGACTGTTTTTGTTGGCAAAGATTATTATGGAGTCCCTGTAGCTGAGTAACGTTTAGGCTTAGTTATTTCACTTTGCTTCATTCTTGATATTTGCTTATGTAACTATACCCCGCTCGTCGAAAGAATGAAATGGAGACATGTAGGGCGAAATATATGGAGAGATATAAAAATATAGGGAAAAATATTGTCATATTTCTGATATTGTCATATTTCTGAGACATTGAAGTAAAATAGATGGATTTCCGATTAGTTATTTTAGCTAATACTTGTTTTCATAATATTTGCTTATTTGATAATTTGACTATACTCTGGTCAACAAAACAATGAAATGGATGCTACATATATAGGGCAAAATATAGGAAGAAATAAGAAATGTAAGAAAAATATTGTAATAATTCGGAAATATCGAAATAAAATAATTTCGATTAGTTATTTTAACTACCATGAAGCTATTTGTTTATGTTGCTATACCCTAATCAACAAAATAATGAAATGGATACATGTAAGGAGGAACGTTGTAGGAAAATTTTGTTTTAATGTTTCGGAGATATCGAAATTAAATATATTTATTTACATTATTTATTTTAACTACCATGAAGCTATATATTAGCTATTATTATATCAATAATAAATTATTTTAAACTACAGTATTACAGGATATATGTAATGTCATAAAACTATTGAGTTGCATAACTTTATTTCAAAATATAAATTTACATTGAATATATTACACAATTTTCAAATGATACATCCCACTAGTGGCTAATCCAGACAGACTTTTTTGAGGTGGGGGGGGGGGGTCATGACCCCCGTGAATTCCCCCCGGATCTGCCAGTGCCACTATCATGTGGATTATGCAGATAATCCACATGGTTTGTTTACACAGTATAAATGTGCATTATAATTTTTTTAATTGTTTTCTTTGGCAGAGGAGATATGTTGCTTAATTGATGGTAAAATTTGTCGACGTCTTAAAGTTTTTTGAAAACGTTCAAGTTTTCTTTTTGTGCTTAGCTAGAAATATTTTGGGTTTTTTACTCTGCCACCTGATACATTCTCCTGGAATTTTCAAACCCGAGTTTATTCTTGGCTCTGCTCTGCCCTAGAAAATAGTTTGAAAGATTTTTGGGGGTGAAGTATATAAAAAATAAAATAAAAAATAGGACTTAATTCTTTTTTTTTTATCAAAATTGAAATAAATGCATGCCTAGACCAAGACCTGAAAACCCACCTGGAAGACCATTAATCAATTTTGTGGACTGAACCAGCCTTGCCAGTGCCAAAACTTGGCTCTGATTTGTCTTTTCCACAATTTGAAAAGTTTAAAGTGACTTTTTTTTCAATCCCTGAATTTCAATGCAATGAGATAAAAGCGGAAAAGGAAAAAACTGGGAGTCTGAAGTTTCACTTTGTAAAAGTAGTTGGTGCTCGCAAAATGTGTTCCCGGCCTTACAGGAATAGAAGCAAAAAAAAAACAAGCTTTTCCTTGTCACGATATTTGAGTGGGAAGCTTTTTATTCAAAGCCAAAATAGAAAGAGAAAAAACGGAGCAAAAATCAAGGGAGAATGTGCATAATTCTTTGTGCAAAAATATTAAATTAAAAGCCTCAGTGAAAGGCCAACTAGAGGTTATATGATGTTTTCGAAAATCTCCATTTTTCAAAACATCAGGCCATTAATTTAAACTTTTTTATATAACGTCGTGATAAAATCACGTCGGTTACCCTTTTCTGTTTGGCTAAAAGAGGTAGCCAGGTTTCAAATTTAATATTGGCAAGCCATTCATCGTCAAACAGGCTTGCCAAAACTATTTGGAAGTATTGAAAGGGTTAAAATAATGCTTTCTAATTCTGCTAATGGAGTAATAAAACCTAAAAATGGCTCCTGCCATCGGCATAAAATAAAGTTTTAATGAGTGAATGGTAGTCGTAAGCAACTCTTGAGTGACTTCTGTAATTTTAACAGACTTTGGTAAATATGTTAATGGGGATAAGGATGGTGGTGCCACTTGTGGTTAGAATGCTTTAAGAAAGTTATAGGGCCTAGTTAATGTTGGTTATAAAAAGTTTATCTTTGTGGTTATGACGAGGCAATTTTAATGGATGTTAAACAAAAACAGATATGTATGGTTTAATACAAAAATACTTTCGAGAAACTTGCTCTCTCTCTCAATGACGAATGAATAATGTTGCAAAGCAGGCTGGGAATTTACTGTGCTTTTTTAATTAAGACTTAATACCCTTTAATCCAATAAAGGGGTTGTATATAAGACCAGCATTTGGGAGGTTCTCCAATGTTAACAGAACAATTCAGCCGCAATTTCTATAAATTTTGAATAAATAAAATTAAACTAAAGGCAGTGAGTTAATTAGATATTTAATTGCTTAATTAATAAGAATATCTGCCATTTTGGCTAATTTATTCCGAAAGCATTTTCCCAAAACGCCTTTTATAACATATGGTTCAGGCAGCATTTAACTAATTTTTGGTTGAAAAATTCAGAAACATTTTGTTTTAAATTAAATTAAATCTAATTTTATACTGTTTTAGAAGATCTGGAAGTAACAAGGAATTGAGGGCGAATTTATATGCAAATTTTGAGGTTCTTGCATGTACTTTTATAGGGATTGAATTCAAATATTTTATTTATCAGTAAGAAGTAATTATAGAATGCTTGCAAGAGTAATTAAATTTAGTTATCTATCTAAACAATTCAGCTTACTTTTCAAGTTATTGGTATGTAAAAACTCAGAAATATTTGGTTATAGGATTTCATTTAACACAATAGGCACTTACATGATATATGAAACATACACTGCATGATTGCACTACATTGTTTGTTAACTACAAGTAGAAGTAGCATCTCAAAATAATTGTCTGGAAATGCCCCTTGACCTTTGATGTTCATTTTATTACAACCAGTAAGAGCTGTACTACTTGAATGTACTGTAGTTTGAATAATACATGAAATTACTGCCAAATTAAAACATGACATTAAATTACATCAAAGTTTGAAGTAGAGTTTCACTGTAGGACTACTGCTGACTTGAATACTCAATTCACTGGTCTATATATATATTTTTTTAAACGGTGCAATCCTCCCTCTCTTTCTCTGGTATTATTTTAAATACTTTGTTTCCTCAATTCGTCCTTTTACAAATTCTCTATCCTTCCCCCCTAAAAAAAGGTACTTAGACGGGATAAGATATAGAATTTTCCTGTTAAGCTTCCTGAAAAGACGATTGGTTACAATTTGTGTGTGGAAAGTATGCGACTTGAATTACTACCGAATGCGTAAAAGTGCACTCGGTTCTCATCTTTTTTAGACTTAATTTAAAAAAATAAATTTAGTCTGGGGAGTGGCGACAGGACACAGTGCCTAGTGAGACGTTGCGAGCCTTTTTATTTCACCTTACAACTTTTGGGATTATGCCTTACGCCTTGAATTTCTGAATTGGTGGTGCAGTGATTCTCGGTTTTTATACTCTGGATGCATGGAGTTTTACTTTTATGCAAGATATTAGCACTTTTGATCAAAATACATTGAAAGTATATAAATTATGTCTTCTTCGGAGGAGGAGGATGACGACGAAAGGTAAACCTTCAGTTTACCTCTTGATTAAACTCAGCAGTTCTAAGCAATTTTTTAATGAGGTTTTTTTTTTTTTCTTGAGTTGCTAGTGCCAAAATGAGGTGATAGTGCCCTAGTCCCATTTAAAATAACTCGGTGATTCATTCTTCTGCAAATATATGGTTGCTTGCATCTTTTTTAACTAATTGCTTTTTTCTGGAACAAACATTTTAGACAGTAATTACTTCACTACGTTATAGCTTTATTCTATGTAAATTATTGCTTTCTTAACTTGTAGGCCTGCCTATACATAGACCAACTACAGATCAGTTTTGAATATTGCTTATAATTTAATTTTGTATTTGAATTGAGCATTAGGTGCTTAAGATTTTTTTAAAACCCTAGGTTGAGTGATGTTTTGTTAGATAGATCGTAAATGGAAATATTAAAAGCAAGGCCAAAAATATCTAGGTCCTGGTTCATCTTTTTTTTAATTTCTTTTCATGCGTTGAAAGCAGTGCAGGAAAATTTTGTTAGTTTTTGTATAGAATTCATCAAATGTAGACTTGCTTTTATTGATAATTATGTTAGTGAAATTAGCTCTTTTCATGGTCACATATTTATTATTTTTTGTTTTCTGTACATATTAAACTTATTTCTCTCAGCTATCAAACAAAAAAAGAAATTAGCCTTTGACCCTACTCTTGCCCTTTTAAAAGAATACTAGAAATGACCCAACTATTCATTTTTCTAAATGTCAAACTTGCTTCAGGCCCATTAGACAAATGAAACAATTTCAAAATCGTTTGGAAATTGAAGGAGAAGCATCAAATTTAAATTTGCAATAAAACACAGTTTACTTATAAATTTTAATTTAAATGATTTTTAATGTACTTGTGAAATAGAACAAGGCAGTCGACATTGGGAATCGAACCCATGTCTCTCTAGTACTTGCAAGTTAAGGAAAAACTTATTCTTAAATACACAGGGGCATAGATTTTTATAAATCATGATTTCAGTAAAAAATTGGAGGGGGTAGTCATGATTTTTGTCCACCTATCTTCGAATTTTTGCTTTTATAGGCCTATCCAAGTCTGAAACTTTTATAATATCATGCTAGATTACTTGAAACATTTGTTAATTAATAAAGTTTAAGAAATGCACTTGATTTGCTTGTTTATAATGCAAATTTTGCGCATTCCTAATGAAATAAGGTTCGAAATTTGATGACCTAGCTAAGGATTTCCAAAAGACCAAA
Organism: Proteroiulus fuscus; assembly: GCA_034700285.1. Classification (NCBI taxonomy): domain Eukaryota; kingdom Metazoa; phylum Arthropoda; class Diplopoda; order Julida; family Blaniulidae; genus Proteroiulus; species Proteroiulus fuscus. The sequence continues at coordinate 11,194 of JAQIXP010003516.1, forward strand.
TAGCTACTGTTTTTCCAAGACAAGAAAATGTAAGAAAGCACTGGACGTAGGAGGAAAAAGCGTAAAAACAAACCTAAAATTGAGTCAAGATCTAAAAATTGCTTTCGAATTAATAAGGTACTGCCTACTCTATAATTAGGGACAGGAGAGAAATGCCATATTGAATGAGTTATTTTGGGCCTGGGTTGTTGTTTTTTTTAAAATAAGCCATGGCAACAAAATGTATAGGACATATTGTTCGGAACAACCACCATGTAGCTGCCTGACAAAACTAACACGAAATTAGACATATGACAGGATTTTCTATGCAAATCTTAGAAATAATGCGACACAGATCTAGAAAAATACATGGAGATTCCATCTATCGGATGGTAAAAAATAGTGATAAAGGGTTTTATGTCATTTTCTAACCAAAATGTATTTTTGCTCATTAAATTATTTACAAAGTTTCAAAATGGTTTACCACTGTAAAGATTTGAAAACTTGAATCGACTCCAAAAAAAGTTTTTTCGTATTTTTATCCCTACTTTTTAAGGGTATCATTTCAAGCTGGGCTTATTATCATTTTTGAAGGATTTTACTATCTTTTGTTTCTCACTTGCACTATTTTTTCAATTTATTGGGTTGTTGAAAATGTTTTTCATCTTCTGCGATTATAAGCATGAGCATCCTTTTGGAGTTGATCCATACGTACATTGAGTTTGCACTTGTTTAGTCTTGGGGGAAAGTGATAGTAAAACGACCATTTCCAAATTTATAATATAGATTGATAGGCTATAAATTATGATTCACTTGCATGCATGGTAAATATCAAGATTTTTGCGTTTTTAGTGGTCCAAGCAAAACAAAATTTGCACTTTAGAGGAGTTACTAAGCTCAATTTATAGGTTTATATCAGTCAAAATATCCGAGCTTATTTTTGCATGGGTAAATAAAGGAAATAACAATAACCTTTCAAAATTTCTAGTAATTATAATTAAAACAGGAGTTATGCAAATGCGACCCTATGAAAGGTAGCCATTGCTGGTACCCTTATAGCTGGAGCGCCATAGTTAACTGATGTCATATATGATAGGAGTTCACTGCATGGCCAATTTGTTAATTATATTTTACTGGGTAAGATGGCCCTATTTATGTACCGGTATCTAAATACATGTAAATGTACCATTATAGTTTAGCAAATTCCAAGTTGGTCCATCAAGCAATTCAGGTTTACAATCTAATTACAATTGATAAAACTGGTCCAAATTATTAAAAATGATTAATTAATCTAGTTAGTCACGTGATTATTTCATAATATTAAGTGGTTAGTTGAATTATATGCAAACCTTAAAAATTTAGGTTGTTAAGAAGGTGGTAGAGCGCGAGACTTTTGATCTCGGGGTCGTGGGTCCGAGCCCCACGTAGGCCTACACTTAACTAGCATGTAGTATAAGAGCTGCATTTATAGGGGGACCAAGGGTGCACGTGCCCCGGGCATCCAATGTTCGGTAGGACCCAGCCCTAGTCCCCCCCACCCAAATTTTCGGGCTCACACCAGATAAAATGGCAAACTTAGCACTTTTGGTGATTTTTCGTTCCGTTTTGAGTAGGTTTTTTTTTTTTTTTTTAAAAATTCGTCTGCAGCGCCATTTTGTGTTAATTTTTGCAATTTTGTACAATAAATGTAAGATTTTCGTCTGCTGCATAAATTTTGAAAAAAAATTTGTAGGTCTCCC
>JAQIXP010003517.1:0-12910 GCA_034700285.1 Proteroiulus fuscus
TAATTTAACCCCCAAAATATTGAGGGTTAAATTCTTCATTGGCGTAAATAACGGGGTGGAGGGGTTAGGGGCATTAATTACCCCTTAGACTTCAGGTGCTAAGTGGCCATGGGGGGGGGGATCCTTTAAAGTATATAGATATAACTTATAGACATTTTTTTCCAAAAAATTTGTTACACAAATTATGTAGGATTTTGTTTTATAAACGTTTAGAAATGCAGGTTTCAACTACAGTTTTTATGATTATTATATTATTATATAATATTAATTGTAAAAAAAATTTTCTACAGGCATTTTATTTTGCTGGGATTATTTATTGGACGCCTGCTGACCCACTTACTATCCCTTTACTTTTGGATTTTATAACTGTGAGCCACCGTAAAAATTTCTTTTCTTTATAGGCCTACGAAACTTTAAAGAAGTTGTGAAATTTCATGAAATTATTTACGAAATTACATAAAAACTAAATTCAAATTGAGAAATTGACGTCAGTCGTGTATACGTATTTCGTATTTGAGGTAGCGAAAATACAAAATGTTGTTCAATTGAATTAAAACCCTGTGAACCAAGGGGCTGTCCAAAAACGACGTTTGCAGTTGGGTGGGTGGGTCATTTGCCAAAAGTTGACCAATAAGGCGTCACGTGGGGGGGTCCTTCATCACCGAGTTGACATAATAAAATCAGTAGTCGAAGTGCCGTATATTTTATAGTAAAATATATTAAAATTGAACATTTTAATTTTAATTTTTAAATTTAATTTTTTTATTTTGAATATTAAGCTTAATTTCATCATCTAAAATACATTATTTAGTTCAACATTAAAAAAAAAAGGGGGGCGACGTCAACAATGGGTGGGTGGGTCCTAAAGTTGGCCTTTTTTTGTAAATGTCGTTTTTGGACGGCCCCCAATGGCAATAGAGAGCAGTGCGACCAAATACAAATACTACCTATTTGTCCCTACCTTCTGCGGGTTTCCTGCTGGTAACTCCTTATACCTGTCTGGCAGCATTGGGATTTCGTTGTATTTATTTCGAGTCTCATTTAAAAATACGTCATAAATAACTAATTTTTGTAAATGTCTTTTCGTGAATATATGAAAAGGGGCAGGATATGACATTTTCAACTTAAGGAAGATTTCTGGAATTAATCTACAATTAACGGAAATTCGCAATCATTCTGTTAAAAATTGTTTACGAAAATTATTTTTTTGACCAGTGCTATATCTTGACATTTTTGGTTATTAAATGTATGTAAGGTTCGGGAAAAGTTGGGAAAGAATACACGAAATAAAATAAAAACTAAATATATGTATATTTTTTATTTTGTGTGGTTTCTGTTGTTTCTTCTCTGCCAATACGAAATTTCTGTAAAAAAACGAGAAAAAAACCTAAACTGTGGCATCAATTTACTTTTGAATTTCCCACCTGCTCGTTTTAGCTTCTACGTCTGCCGCCAGAGGTCGCATCAACTTCTGCATCACCATTTAGGGATGGTCCATTCCAGTTCCAAGGAAAAGGGAGAGAAGGTTGGAAATGTCTGTTGTTTTTTATTAGGTAAAAGGATAGTATTGTGTTTTTGCTCGAAATCGCATTTATAGATATTTATACACGAATTTTTTTATACCTGCGTTTGTTCAAGTATATCGTAGAAGTATAGAGGTAAGCCACACGACGATTTATCTCGCTTTTGATCGATGTTTTAAATGTAGACTATTCGATTTGTAAATCGTTAACCCACGAAGAAGCCCTTTTCATGGCGTTCGTCCACCGCTGACTTTTTGTTTGAATTCGGGAGGACCTGCTAATATAACGACCAGTGTTTCGCTTATGTGTGTACCGCGAAATAACTTTTGCATCGTCAATTCGTGCTCGGTATAATGGCCTAGGAAATTTTCTACCAGATGGTTTTTCAGCGGTTGGCGTCGGTTTTCTCTAGTGGATGCAAAGGTGAGTGACAAATAAGCCTCGTACATTTTTTTTCCCCAGCGCTTTCGATGCTGCTGCTGCTGCTTAATTACTATTGATCCCTTTTGCAGTGAAACCCCGTCATTTGCATTCACTCGTTCATTTATTTAGTCTTGAAAGCGGGATGATAAATGTACCCCGTTTTATACTGTATACGCAGTATTCATTGTTCGAATTGACCAGATTTGGGATCATGTTTATTTTTTGTAGGCCAGTGTAAATACACGTTCCATTGGTCAGACTTTGTTTATTTTACACCTAACGACCACGAAGATAGCAATAGGTTGTGGCGCGTGCATGCTCCATAGACACTTGCTCAGTTTTGCACGTGAAATGCACTGCTGGTTCCGAATGGAACGTGAGTTATAGCGCGTGCGAAATTAGGCAAGTTGAATGGAATGTGCACGCGCGCCCTTTAGTTTCCTGCATGGTCGCTAGGGGTAAAATAAACGAAGTTAACAGTGATTACAGCACGTGAATTTCTGCATATTCTTCTTAGGCCTAGGCCTATTCCATCAGTGTTCTATTTTTGTTTATCAAATTTCTCCTCAAGTTGAACAATTTTTTGGCCTGTCTGTTTAAAAATTGGTCTATGTGAGGTGAGACAAGAGTATAGTTCGTCCAAGTTAACTTATTAATTCTCCTTAACGATTGGTATTCCATAATGAGGGATTTTGAAATATTAAAGGTGATAGTGGCTTAAATTGATTTGTGGAAGACATCACAAATGGTATGGTAAAGCTTACGGCCTTGAAGCAAGGATCAATGATAAGGAGGAACACAAATAAGTTAATCTATCCTACTGGCTAGTGTGTTAAGCCAGGATCTATAGATAAGCTAAGGCATGGTATAGTATGGCTATGGGCACAATCTTCGCAGCAATATTTTACATTTTCTGGCAGGAATATTGAACTTGGGAAGGGGAATGATAAGTGATGGTTTGCAAACTGGACTGTGCTGCTGCATTATCAATTTTACTTATGTCAGATGGTATATTAAAGTCTGCCTACACCAAAATGAAATGATGTCGGGTTTTTCTCTCCATTGAGAAACCGGTTCTTTAGTGGGTAATCATAGCGTTTTTAAGTGGAGGTGATTAAAGTTGCCTATAAATGAAAAGGTATTGATTTTGGGAGTGTATTTTTTAAGCCATATTATGGTAGACTTTCTCATATGATTATATATCGATCTGCATCAAAATCCTTACCACATTTGTACCAGTAGCCTACCTCCATTGCTCCATACCTTTCATGATTCTCGGGGATTAAAGCTTATGATTTTTTAGCCAGATGATTGCCATATAAATTACATTTTCCAATGCATTAGTCCGAATGCTTTGATATATATAGTGGGCCTACCTATTAAACTTAATTTAAATGCACATTTTGAAGGTGCTTACCAAACTACGAGTGTCCAATACGCTAAAGAATGTAGCCTACTGCCATTTGGCAAAAAAAGCCATTCTACTGACAAGGAAGTTCATCCTAAAAAGAATTTTATCAATGGACAATATAGACCTAATGTGAAAAAAATGCATTCTCCAAACTTTCACAACCAGTTGATCTCTCTTGTTACTTAATAAAAAGTTAAAAAAGTTTTGAAATTGTAGTAGGCCTATACAACGAAAGAAATGTCATTGAGCAGCAACTTCCCATTATGCAGTCCGAGCCAATTGATGTTTGAACACATGATTGAAGGAGCTGCCTCATGATGCTTTTTTTTAGCTCTACAGCAAACTTCATTTCTTAGATTTAGTTTTATATTTTTTTATTAAATAACTAGACAGGCCATGGTTGATAAATTTTGGGAAATGTATATTTTTGCACTATATTGTCTGTTGGTTTAAAGTTTGCTTAGGGAATTTTTAGTAGCCTACAGTGCTAAACACTAAAAAATCTTAGAATTTGATGGGCTGTTGATGACCAACAATAATGTCATGATGCTGAAGTTAAGAAACACTTTGATGACAGGGATGAGAAAGCAGTAAAGATTTTGTTTGCTTCTGTTGGCCAACATGGAGACAGTTGCTGTCTGCTAGTTAAAAAGCAAGAGTAGGCTACAACCAACTTGTATATCATACAGAACATTTATAAAGCTCAGGCCTACACTTGTCAGTGTAACAAAATCATTTCTAAACAACATAAAATCCCTTTAGAAAAGGGCGTTGCCAATGGCAAGACGTGGTTCTTAACAACTGCATCGTGACATCAGTGTTGGCTGCCAACAACCCAACAAAATGCTATGTTTCTTTGTGTTTAGAAATGTGCTGTATGTGAACACATGAGGTGGGGCATTTTTTGCCCTGTCCAATCCAACTTTTTTAAATTCAGTACCCTACGATCAGCATATCATGATTCCAAGTGGTAGAGGGGGTTATCCCAGTAGCGGGAGGAGACTCTCACACCAGTAGTGAATTCCTAACAAGTTTAAACTAAATTGGAAGGTTATACCATTGTCTTATAGATCATAAGAAAAAGAACCAATAATAAGCATCCATTCTAGCACGAATCGTTAGTATATTTGGCGTAAAGATATAAGAAACTAAATTTAAATTACACGGAAAATTACACCTCCCGAATAACCAATCAATGAACCAATTTTTCATTATGAAAATTGTCTAAATTTTAGTCTGTAGCTACTGACATGTTATATCATATATATCAAAAAAATCATGTTATGGGGGACCTATTGTGTTTTATATTATTTTTTTTTATTTTAAAAAGAACAATTTTGTGAAGATAAGCAAGACTACTTGCTTTATTCCTATAATAACGCATTAAAAACTTATTAAGTCAGGCAAAAATGTGTGAAAAGTAAGACAAGATGGTTTTCATAATTTAATGGTAGCCCTGTACTAAATAAGTAGGCCTACTATAAAATAATAATAATCAGTAAATGTTATTAAATGGATCCAATTACTTAAAGATAACTACGTAGTCTATGTGATCAACGTGTAAGTGGGTATCAACTACAACCAACTTCCCAAGGTAAAACGATGCTGATCTAAGTATGGGCCTCGGTTTATTAAAAACTTCGCATTTTTTACCGAAATACATTAGTACATGTAGGCCACCAACACTATAGTTATTAAATTTCTAAGTTTTATTCCATAAGTACTGGAAAAGTACAAAGTACATGAGAAAAGGTCTTCATCGATAATAGATTTCGACCTCTTGTTAGGGGGAGACACCATAAAAATTTAAATCTCAAAAACATTGTCAAATTTTGCTGAAAGGTGGCGCGGTTTCCATTGAAATGGAATTCCAAAAGCTGCAAATTCCCCTTGAAAGCAGCTCGCCCAGGGGCAAAAACAAACAAATCCTGTCGGAAAATTAACTTCCCAGATGCCAACACTAGCTATAGGCCTACACTCAAAGTCTATAGCATCATAGAGATTCGAGATTTCATGTTCAGGATTTCTCATTGCATGCATGTTCTGATGCGTGTCAGGCTAATTAATGTGCATAAGCAAGTAAATATGAGGTAGGCGTAAAAAAATAGTATTGAGGTTGTAGCGAAAAGGATAAATTCCAAGTTACAAGAAGCCTGATTTAAGAAAAGACCTTTCCGTATGGCACGATCCCCACTTCCAGCATCTCAGGCGATGAAGGTTCAACTGCGATTAATAATATTTATAAGATGAATCTTTGAATGCCACATCTACCCTCGTTAACTTCTTTGCGCATTTGCGAAAGTCATGTTAAAAACTGAAAATTATTTTACATAGGTGAATCCTTGACCAATGAGTGAAATCATGATGAACGATAAACCGCCCACTCCCTGTTCTACGGCGGCGGCGGCCATTCCGAGCACCACCATGACGACAATGTCGTTGGTTCCAACGTCGACTCATTCGCTGCCAACCATCAATGCCACAGTGGCAAGTCCACATCCCACGTACACCACATCGGCTGGGCCGGTCACGGTGTCGTCAGTCATGTCACAGCCGTCGATGCAGTCGGTGCAGCAGCATCACCAGACACTCGCCCACCCAAACGTCGCTCCTTCGCCTATACCTCAGGTGAGTTTTTGGGATTATTTATATATATTTCTTCGCTTTAATCATTGATTTATTGAGTGCCATCCTCTATTTCAGATGCAGGTAATTCAGCAACCTTTACATAGCCCGACGTATCTGCCGCATATGTACAACCCTCAGCAGCAACTCCTGATGCCCGGAAACATCGCCATGAGTCCCTCGATACAAGTTATAGCGGCCGGTAAGCAGTGCGTCCCCAATCAGCTGCACACTCAAATGCTTGGAAAGCAAATGCTACAAGGACAGTCCAACTATATTCCGTCGTCGACGAATCAAACACTCCTCATAGGACAGCTCGGAGTCATGCCGTCTCAGGGCTCTATGATTCCGACTCACGCAAAACAGGTAGCAGATTCACAGAAGGTCAGACCTTATGTGAGTATTGTGGTGTCGTTATTTTTATTTTTTTTTTTATGATTTTGTTATCTTAAAGGAGGTTTTAAGGAGGTAGGCCCTTCACTGAGCTAAATATCTTGATGGTGTGACTTCCTAAAAAGTGTGCACGAGTGTCAATTTTGCATGCTCGGTTTATGTGTTTGCATGGTTACACATTTTTTTATCAGGCGTTTTCTAAAGTCAGCAGTTTGTGGATGGTGAATGCTCTGAATAATTGAAGAGCTGAGATCAAAATAAACTTGAATCCATTTTTTGCTAAAATTAAGATTGGAAGCTAAAGTGTTGTTCTATCCCCTAACTCAATTAAAATATTGGGGTAAGATACTAGAAAAGTTGCTCATTTTGACCACTGAAGATGGAAAATGCCAGAATCGTTATGTGCAAAATTTTGTGTATTGTGTACCCAATTTTGGGTACTTTAAAATACTCAAAACAAGTTGATTTCCTTCGAGGGAACCCAAATGTTAAGTTGCAAACCAAAACATAAGTTTCTACATTAAAATTAAGCTCAGAATTTTAAAATAAATGATTTTAATGCAATAAATCTGGATTTTCTTTATACATATTTTTCTCAAAACAAGAAATCTGGACTCACGTGGATTTTGATTTCAGCTCTTCAATTATGAATAGTTTGTGGGAAGTCAGGGAATTCAACATTGCTTCTGATATGTGCTGTTAGAATGTTAAACGTCGTCGAATCGGCCCGGGAAATTTTTTGGCGCGCGACCAGGCTTTGGTGGCCCACTAAGATTTTCCTGGTATCCCGCCGGCTGTATCCACTTCTGCCTTTGCTTTTACTAGGTCTTAGTAATAAAGCAGCAAAGAAGAATATTCTGTTTGTTTTCATTTCCCATAATTCATCGCAAATCAGAATATGCTATTCAAGTACTTGCTCGTGAAATGTATTCTGGGATAGCAAAAAATGCTTTGCACTGTGTAGCAGAAAGGCATTTTTTGCTCTTGACTTAGATCTAACGAATTGCAACGTAGCAAAGTGCTGACTTTAGAAATTCGTTCTGCCTGTATGTGTTTTTCTTGACGATTTGAATCGGGTTAACAAAGCTGGGTGTACCGGTGCTGACTGTATTTGCTGTTCCACGCACAATCGGTGGACGGTGTTATTTTTCATTTTGGAAAAATCTTAATATCTGAACTTAGTCTGCAATTCAAGGGCGTTATAATGTATCAAAAAGTTCCAATTGTTAACGCCTTTTCGAGTAATTTTACTTGCGTTCATAAACTAGGTGATGAGTGCTGCTGGAATGCTACAATCAAAATCTCCTATCCTTCCTCATCCACAGACTCACACCGCGGTAACAGTAGCCGGCACCCAGGTTCTCAATAGCTCCCAATTTAAGCAATTGACTAGCCAAGCCACGTTGGTGTCTACTCCACAGCTGATCACCAGCCAATCGCAGATCATCAACGGACTGCAAGCGATCAGCACTTCCCTTCCGCCCGGACTGACCTGGACGACGCACGGTGGATTACAGTCTCACGCGGTCATTGCACAAAATCCCATTTTCATAAGGAGCAGTAATCAGCAGGACATGTTCATTCAGTCTCAGCCGACAACGCCTGCGCCCATTCAGCCGCATCCAGGTATGGGACAGGTGATCCATCAACAACAGCATCATCATCAGAAACCAAAACAGGTAGTTACTATTGGGAAGCGAACTAGCGCGATGGATAGACCATTGCTAAAAATTGACGTGTTCAAGTACACGGAATGCTTCAATTTCTTGTCTGTTTTTGAGCAATGCCTTTTCTTCTTTCCCTTCCCTCGCAATTTGGATGGAAACAGCATTCAAATTGCTTTTCCTACGTCATGAACGTGTTGCTAGCATTTAAAATGTATCCTAGTATCCCATTATGTGCTTTCAGACCCTGGAGCTGGCTCCAAACATTCAACCAAAAGTTCAGTCGACGTCCATTGGGACGAAAGCCATTTTACCCTCCACGGTAGCTCCCATCAGACCAGCCAGCTCGGTCGCTACTCAGACGAACACCATGACGCATGGAGTTTTTCATCCGAGGCCACAAGTGAGTGAGCGAGCGAGGCCAAACCGGGATTGGCGTACTTGGTGGCATCTAATTTTGTGTACTCTCGACAGTTGAAGCAGAGGACGAAGACGCACGGAAACAGGGCCTCGCCGGGACCGGGTGGGGTGGCGGCCATTCATTTCCAACACAAAGCAGATGCAGCTAATCAAACAAAGATCATCCTGACTTCGCAACATCCCCCGCCGATTCAAATGAAGAGTGTTCAGATGGATTTAAAACAACAGAATAACGCGAAAAACCAGCCCCAAAATAGTAGGACGAAAATACTCGATTTATTTTAGTTTTTTTTTTTCGAAAGTGTCTTTGTATAATCACGAATTTTTATCTTGTTTTATTAGTTGTACCCGCCATCACTTCGGAAGTGCCAAATAGTGTTAATATCATTTCCGTCAAACCGGCGCTGAGCATGCAGCTCACGGGCAATGGCCAGGAGGCCATGGACACGAGCGATCTGTCGCCGGTTGTTCATATCCCAGACAATCCTGTTACAGCTGGCAAAGTATTGCCGCAATCTCACTCCGTCGTGCCTGAATCCCCCGTCAGCGAACAAGCCAATAATAACAATAATGTTGTTGTCAGTAACAATAATAATAACAACAACAACAAAAACAACGGCAGTGAACTGATAGTGAGTGCCATTCCCAAGCCGCTGGGGAGTAATGTGACCGTGCCATCGGGTACGGCTCTCAAAATGAGGACAGTCGGCAGTGGGCCAGAAATCTCGTTCAAGGAGCCCACCTCCAGTACAATTCCTGTGCATTCCAACAACGCACGGCCTATCTCGGCCGTAGTTGGCCAGCAGGAGAACCCCATGCTGTCCCACGGAGGTGTGATGCTAGGGTCCGAAAGCACCAAGGAGAATCAACCTCAAAAAGCCATCGTGAAGCCACACGTGCTAACGCACGTCATCGACGGTTTCGTCATACAGGAGGCCCCAGAACCATTTCCGGTAAGGAATAAAGTTTGCTGGTACGGTGTTGCTCGTTCGGTCAATCGATACCTTACCAACTTTTTCTCTTGTCATTTGCATCAGGTGAATCGATCGTCCCTGGTGACGGAATTTACGCCTCCGAAGCCGTCGTCCATCGTCGAGAGCGAAACTACGCCCAGCGAAGCTCTGTCCGTGAACACAGGTTCGTCGATCTGCTCCTTTTCCATTCCCACTTTCTATTTTCATTTCTCTTTTCTCGTCCCGTGAAAATGTTCCGGGACTACTGAAGGTGGAACCTTGTTTCGGTTTCTGTCGTTAGACAACAAGCGTGAGAAGCTGGACTTGTCAATTATAATGTCCAAGTGTGAGTTTTGTGGCAAAATAGACAGCCGGTCTCGTTTCAAACGTGCCAAGCGTTTCTGTTCCACGTCTTGCGCCAAGCGCTACAATGTCGGCTGCACGAAACGTCTGGGGCTCTTCGCGTCCGAATCTGGTCTCTCTATCACTTTCTTTTGCTCGCTTCACTTCTTATCGTTGTAGTTATGATTTCTAACTTATGTCGTTTTTTTAATATTTTGTTTATGATTCACGTTTTGTTATTTTTTCGTTCTGCTGTCTTTTGATACATTTGCCGTTTCTTTTCACTTTTTTTTCCGTTCGTGCCGGCAAGTCGCTCTGGATTATGCTCGCAACGCGTTCTAAGTCTTGTCTGCTTTCTGCGTTTTTCTAGATTCGGGGAAATACTCGAAGAAGAAAAAGCATGGAATGAAATTAAAGAAGAGCTTGCGGAAAATCCAGATTGGGCGCCTGGCATACAGTGCGGACGAGTGGGTCCGATCACAGGTAGGCTCATCGTGACTATGCCATGCCATGTCAAAAGCTCCCATCACTTGCTTTTCAAACTTATTTTTTGGCTTAGAACGTCGTCGAACCTACGGGCAAAGGGGATGAGACGAACAGCTCAAATTCCGGAGCAGAAAGCTCACTGTCGCCCGTAACCCCATCGAACCACAAGGATATGATGGACGTGGATATTCCGAGTGTGACGCTGAACAAGAATCCACAGAAATGGAGCGTAAGTTACGTTAGATTTTTTCCCCACTCGATTTTGTACTATCGTACTCGATGCGAAAAGTTTGTTTCGTTTTGTTTAAAGGTCCAAGACGTCTTCGAATTCATTAAAGGGCTTCCAGGGTGTGCCGATTATGCGGACGAATTCCGGTTGCAAGAAATTGATGGTCAGGCCCTCTTGCTCCTCAAAGAAGATCATCTGATGACTGCCATGAATATGAAACTCGGTCCGGCACTGAAAATCTGCGCCCGAATAAACTCTCTTAAAGAGGAACTGCAACGACAGTAGATTCTTTTCTATTCTATTTGCAGCCTTAATTGTTTTTAATTGTGTATTCGTATCTAATAAACTCGTAAATGACAAAATCAAAATATTTAGCGAGATTTTTTGTTTATTTCTAGGAATTTCAAGATTTAACAATCTCCAAAGGTGACGAACTTCTTGTCTTCCTGAAGTATTGTTGAAAATTGTATCCTAGCAGATGAGTTTCACTGACTTGGTTAGTGTTTGTTTTAATTCATGAGAAAATTGCAAAATATTTTAAATATAATTTTAATGATTTCTTTTTGTGCCGTAACATCTTGAAAACGTGTTAAGTTTTAAATGGTTTATGGGACTATGCTCTCACCACAATATCTAAACATGCATGGAAGTGTATGAGGTCTAGATAAAATGACTCGGTCAAGTTGGTCAAAGTTCCCATCTACATTAGGTTTTACATAATTATGTCCTCTTCAAAGCTTTATCTAGGTGTAGTTTTAAAAATGTTTGGAAATGTCAGTTTTGAAATTTTTTTTAAAGCCAATGTGCTGCCATTTTTGCTGCTAAATGGGCATAATTTTATAATATCTTAAATTTCCACACTGAACTGTAGAAATCCTAAAGTGCTCTAACACCAAAACTGCAAGAGATCCGGTGTAGTATTAGTGAACAAAAATTATACTTTTCTGTAATTTTTAAAGTTAAAAAAAACTGCAGTACCGTACTGGTATTCTAAAGTATTTCTGCAGTTTTTCATTCATAAGACTGGGATTGGTATCGGTACCCTACATATTGCAATTGCCCTGTTATTATAGGCAATAGTAGCAGCTGATAATTTTACGTGCAATTAGTTAAATTGACAGCAAATGAGAAAATATCCCAATTTTGTGTAAAATAAATGTAAAATTTCATTTTCGTTCGTAAATGAGGGCTATTGTAAATGGAAGAAGGCACCGTACCTAGCGCCATCTGTTGGTCAAAGGTGTCACCGACATTGAGTAATTTATTTAGGCGCGTGTGAACTTGGGTGTTGGACGTGTTTTGTGAACGGAGAGAAATAGTTGTGCCATAATTTGCTGTTAATACAATGACACTTCGATTTGATGGGTGAGTTTATCGCATATTTATCATTACATTTCTTTTCTGAATGGCATTTTTGACGGACTTAGGCTCTACTGAGTGAAAACGAACAATTTCGCGGTAGGCCTTGTTAGTTGTCGATAACACCCACAGGCATTGCGAGCTTGGGGCAGACATTTTCAGCGAAATATGTCGCTATTTGTAGTTTTAAAGTTATGAAAGTGCCATAACTAGGTATTTGGAACGTTATTTGAGTGAAAATCCCTTTCACAATGTCATTTGTGTCGATTGTTGATGGGTTTCGTCACCTTAATCTGACATGCATCGTGCTTGTTCTTTTAATAACCGCCATATTCGAATGGAAAGGGAATGTACTATGGAATGTATTTGTTTAAAGTGGTTTTGCAATAACGATTGGATGCGTTTATTGCATGCATTAAGTTAGTGGCTATAATGATTATGGTGTCATTTATAAGGCCTATTCAGTCCACATGTTAAATGTTCGACATTTTGGGAAGTGAAAGATGGGCCCTGATAATCCATTGGATTGCTTCTCAATGAATGTGATTTTTCACATGGCCTATTTTGACTAGCCGTCGACGAGCTTGTCTATATATATAATAGACAATAATCAGTATTAAGGTTATTTATTATTCTCAAAAGGTGAAATTGGCTTTAAATTTCTTCGTAATTTACTTTAAAAGCCATGGATTATCTTCATGGATTTATTTGTTTCAAAATCAGGCTCAATGCACGTGGCTATTCCAGCAAACCAAATTGTAATTTGAAACCAGTGATTATTTGTTATTTACGGTTTTTTAAATGATAAAGGAGGATACCTGCACTGTAACCATGCAAGTATAGCCTTATAAATAAACTCAAAAATAGAAGACATGTGGTATAGTCAGTGATCTCTGGGTTTAGAGATCAGTGGATATTAGGCGTGTTTTAGCTTTATTACCCTGTCATACGCAGTAGTCATCTAGTTTACAAACTGTAGTTCTTCTATAACTCTATCATAGGATACAAGCAAAACGCTAAAACACAAAGTTCTTCATTCGATGATTTTCCTGTACGAAGCATCCATAATTTCTGTTACCTCA
>JAQIXP010003518.1:0-12908 GCA_034700285.1 Proteroiulus fuscus
ATGGGGTTTGATTTTTTTCAAAGATTATTAAATTAAGTAAAACTTGTTGTATGGATATGACGTCACGTGCATTCTGACTGTTCCGTTTTCCTATGCTATTTTACATAGACGTGAAATTTTTTCCAAAATGTAACAGATCTCAATATTTGCTGAGCGGATAACGATGGGGTTTGATTTTTTGGAATGCTTATTTAATTTACTACAAAATCTATTATAGTTAGATTTTGTTATTACGTGCATTTTATATTTATTTATCGAATTTCAAACTTTACCGTTGAGATTTTCGCCACATTTTGCCGAATTGTACGGCTCACAGGGCAGATAAACAAAAAATCGTGCATCAAGTTTAAGTAAATGTAATTGTCCTTCATAAAAATCAAACTCCATCAATTTATTTTTATTTAACATGGAAATTTCCATAGGAGCATGCATGCTCTCAAAAGTGTGGACAGCCCCCTTAAACATAGCTGTTGCGATATATAAATACTTCCATAATAAATTTTACTTAATTTAATTTTAATTAAATATGTTGACTGCCTACTTTTTATTTTATTGAATCATTATTGTCCTATAAAGTCATGCTCCCAATGTGTATAAAATACGCCAATTAAAGGTCTTAGTGCGTTTAATTTATATATATATACTATAATTATTGCTTCTTCATGAGTTTCTGAGAATTTCTATATTTAACAGATAGAATTTATTAAGCTAACATGCTAAGCACATAATAGCAAATTAGAAACTAAAGTTCTAGACAGCTATCTTTCCTAATCAAACAAGTTTAATACCGGCATGTTAAGATAATTTAGGAAATATCGTTCTTTCAAGTCTATAAAAACACTATTATGAGCAAATTTGCTAATCTTAATTTGTCAGAATCTGTTCACTAACAATTTCCACTGAAAATTTGCATTATCCTCTCATCGTTCGCTGGTCTTATTTTTTTCATGAAATCTTAGAAGGCAATCTTAGTTGATTGGTTATTTTAAAATAAATCCCTAAATACTTCGTTAATAAAGCACTAAAGCCATTAATCCATTCCATGAAACTTAACGATAAATTTTCATGCTGAAATAACCCATCGGTAGCGCAAATTTATGGATAGAATATCATGCCAAGGAATATAATGTTTAAGCTCAGAAATGTTTGCATGTTTAATTTTATAATTCTTTCTTCCAAGACAGTTTTAAGCAATTGGGTCAGAGAAATAGGTCATGCTGTTTGGGTTGTCAGAACATACATAACTTGAACAAATTAGTAGCCGTGATTAATCCACTTGGTAGTAATTTATGCGTTTAGAGCTTAACTCAATCCTGCAGAAATACTAGCAAGTTGAATAAGAGTAAGAGGCCCATTTTCCCATAAGCTGACAAGAGGCATAAGCGATAATGGAATTGCATTTTCCAAAATAACTAAGACTTCATCTTCTTTGAAGGTCTACAATACCACATAGAATAGATTGTAGTACAAACTAGGAAGCCCACCCGGTTGTTGATGCTTTTGCTTGACTTACAATCAAGAGTTTCCTTTAAAGTTGATAGATACATTTGAAAGGTTGTTCAACCAGTGTTCTGTGCTGGGTAAATATTACATTGCAAGTTTTCTCCATGTATATCTGCTACTGTATTTTGGAGGTTGGATGCTTTCAAAGGAAGATATTACTTCACGACAAGCTATGTTCATATGTTAAACATTGGAAAAGATGTCGAAATAAAAATAACATTTTAATTAAACTTGCCTTTAATGTGAAATCACAAATTATATTTAAAACATAGGCAGCGCCTCATTGATGAATAGTGGTAATAGTGAAAAAAGGATGAATGACTCAAATTTGGAAGCTAATATACATAGCATCATTCGCCATTGAAAGAGTCCTTGTTTGGCTTCACATTTTGTCTATGCAATCAGACTGATTGGACTTACGTGAAACATTTGTCATTGACCTATAGTGCAAGTAGATTCCGTCGATCCAACCAAGGTCAACGAGCTCATTGTTAGAGTCCTAAGATGGCTGACACAATCAGCCAGTACATAATAGTTAACATTATTCTCCCCATGCAGTTTTGGAAGTTCTTGAGGATCATTAAAATGAAGATTTTGAACATTTTACTACTCATTATTGCTAGATTTTTTCTATATTAGCATTTAGTTTTTGATATCCAATTAAAGTTTGCTGAAAGAGAAACTTCCTCTTTAAATGTTAAGCCAAGTGTTAGATGCCTAAGATGTTATAAGATAGTCTACCACAAAAGATACTGGACTTTTTTAAATTCCTGGAAATGTGCAGTGATGTTTACAATATATTACATTTACATGGTAGACTTAAGTTAATGATGATAAATTTACACGTCACTAGCAGATGCTACAGTTCCTTGGTTATATTTGGTAGATTGTCTCATTGCATTTAATAAAGTGGAGAAATTCGGTCTATTATGCCAGTTGCATGTAAGACAATAGTTTATTTATGTTTAAAGTAATTAAGTTGCAGGTCTTGGATGACCAGTCTTTATGCACAAGATTGCATGAAAGGGTGTAAATGTCTTCTGCTAGCATTGTACATAATTATGTTTTAAGAATATTTTCTTTGTAATAGCTTGTAAATTTGCGAATTGCAATTATTATACAGGAAGGCTATATATTATATTTGGTGTAGTTATTTATTGTACTGAATATGTTTTTTGCCCTTACTAAAACTGATGCTGATTTCAAATTATTTTGCATTGTGTTTTCTAATTTGTTGTTTGATATATTATATGAGTTTTTGGTAGAATCCCCATTTATATTCTTAATTTGAATTTGACTGTTAAACTCGTAATTAAGTGCATTCGATATGGCTAAACATTTGTTGTTTGAAGTGACAGCTGCATGATGGGAAAAGAGTGCATATTTCACCCAACTATATATAATTAGGATTTGGGTTTGTTTCTAAATTTAACTAATGGCTTTGTTTGGTCGTGCTGAACTTAAAAAAAGATTTTCAGTGATGCAGCTACTTTGAAATGCTGGAATTTAAATCATGGAAAAGCATAATTGGATACGACATATATCTTGATGGATGGGGAAAAAATACACCAATTTGCTCGATGTCACTTATGTTAAGTCTCTTTCAACTCATATGTTTTTACCCTAACATATTTCCAACTATTTTGAAACAAAACATGCATTGTTGTACTCTTGCAATGAGTACAAAAATGTAACCAACAATTTCCAAACATTTTGTAGACATTTATAATATAGTAGTTCAGAGTTTTTTAATAATATCCTTAGCCACATCTGAGTGCATTGCATTTTAAAATGGCAATTTGACCCCTCAAAAATAAATTGGCAACCCGAAAGATGCTAAATTGATATGTATTCCTAGTTTATTATTTCTAAAACAGCTTTGATTTTTCTGTCAAAAGAGACTATTAGATTTGTTAACTCCAGTAATTTATTGCTAAGTTCAGAACCAGCTAGAAATGAAACTTATGAAGAAGTTTATATTTGCATTCTTAATTTATGATGTTTATTTAGTGTGCTATACTCCATCGATGTTTTAACATGATTGATAAATGTGATTATTTTGTAAATGATTATTATTAAAGGCATTAGGTATATAATTTATCACAGTGGGTCAGTTCCATCAAAATCATCAGTATAACTCTTATTAATATCCGAGATTATAATTCTGTTAAATCCCGAGTTAATTAAGCCTAAGGTCATAATCAATTTTCTTCATAAAATTGTAATGCAACAAATACAATGGAATCCCTTGCTATGATAAAGGTCAATTAATAACAAAAGCAAATATCCATTGTGCCCATACTTTTTTTTAGAAGCAAAAGGAGTAATCAATCATCTCTTTCACTAAGATGCCAAAGATTTACTTCATTTAAAAATGCAAAAGTTATGTTTTTATATGTATAGTTGTGCATATATATTGGGCCTATATATTTAGTGCATATCGATCCTTACACTTATAGATTACTTATGCACTGGGCACAACGTATCCTTAGTATGCAATGGATCTAGAAAAGAATATTATAACAGAATTATTAATATATTTTTTAATCAATATTTTTTTTTTAAATAAATTATTATCTAAAGTGCAACTATTTAAGCATTTTGAGAAATGAAATTTGACTTTCATTTTATTTCAATGAAAATATAAATAATTGAATTTGTAATTCGCATTATTTCAGAAAAAAGGATATAGTTTATTTAGTTTGAGATTCCTTCACCTATAAATGTAAAACTGGCTGTCAATATATATATATTTTTTTACAAATTCAATGAGTTCATTAAATTATTTAGAAAAGAAAACTATCTGTTCGTAGCAAGGCTGATATTCAATTATTTTAACCAAGTATAGAGATAATAACATCCTATTTGATTTGATGTTATCAGATATCTTGTGGTCGGTCGATGGTAAACCAATAAAACCACACTATGGACGTGAGGATATTCTAACTTTGGTACCATATCACATAATGTGGTTATCTGTTTGTCCCTCGAGTGGTTTATTGATCCAACTTAATCAAACTAGATTGTTCCACCCATCTGAATTGACGTTATTATGTACATTTATACTAATGACCATAAGGGTGGAATCATTAAAGAAGAATATTTATGAAACAGATATTTAATGATTTTCATAATGACACTGAACTTTCTAAAAAAATTACAAATATCCAGTAAATGTTTATCTGCATAGTAATGATCTTTAGAAAGAATGTGCACTCACATTTGCTTTGGTATTACCTTTTGGTTAAACCCTTTCTTTAAAAAAAAATCCCTAAATAAATAAAAATGTATTTTTTAAAGTAATAATTATAAATATTTTTTTCTTGCTTTGTTATTTCAAGTTTTTCTATCCTACCATTATTTCCTTCTTGAAATCTAAGTTTACTGGGGATATATAAGAACCTTTAACATAAAATTAATTAATATTTTCTCAATTTATTTCTCTATTATTATTATAATAGAGAAATTTCTTGCTCATTTTATTCCTTTTCAACATTTTTTTTGAGTGATTTCCATTTCCTTTTTGAGAGGTTAATGCTTGAATGATTTTCTTCAGTTTGGAATCTGAAACTGTGACAATTTGTATCCTTTGAATCATTAAGCATTTTAGATTGATATCAGCATTTGTTAGATTCATATTTTTTTTTAATGATTTCAGTGCCATTGTAAGAATTATCTGATTTCAATTTCTTCTTTCATTTTTTTTTGCATTTCTTCATGCAAAGAAATATATGGCTCGTGTATTGCTGCAATCATTTATGAAATGAAACTTAATAATAATGTTAAGAAAAATATACAAAGTATATGCAGCTTGTGCCCAGTCTTATGTCAATTAAAGCATCTAACTGAATCTTGCACAGCACTAGGCCTACTATACGTGCATATATGAACCTAGTTAATCAACTTTTTGAAAATCACAAAAAAAAAATAATTTAAAAATATAATGTTACAACGAGTTAGTATATATATATATCATCCAAGAAATTAGCATAATTACTTATAATTCTTTGATTGAATGAGCTTGAAAACTCCTTTTACTGCGACTTTAAAGATATTTACATTTTAAAAATTTAGTAAATCATCAATGGTGAATAGGTTATTTAATTCTTTAAATATAATTGTAAGAGGATTGCTAAAATTTTTAACTTTATTATGCACACCAGAAAAATGCCAGAAGATTAGTTCTTCTAATTTCATCTTAACAGCAAGATGTTAGTTTACTTTTAATGCATTTAAATGACTGAATTTAAATGCACCATTAACACAACCAATTTAAACTATTTAGAAAATAAAGGTTCATAACAGAATTTAATGAAATTTTTTTTACCATATTGACACATATAGTCTTATTATAAGGTTTATTATGTGCATGCTTAAACATAAATGTGTTCTTATAGCTACATTTATTTATTTCAAAATATTTTTGAACCATTGTTATTATCTATAGTGTTCTCAAACTTTTAATCTCTAGTTGTACAACATTTATTATGCCATATTTATTTTATATCCATTTTTGTTAGAAAGTTGGAAAATTAGCAATGGAATACAATCTTTGGCATATTATTTTTGAGCAATACATGAATCTAAAGATAAGAAAATGTAAATTTACAATATTGTAACTGTAGAAAAATGAACATTTTCGTGAGCTAGCCTATACTCGAATTTTTGCAACATATTCGTTTAGTTGTATTTATTTTTATTTTTATTTCACTTTAGGCCTTGTTTATTTATTCATTAAAAGAAACGATATTATAACAGAAATTGAAATAATGTGCTGCTGATGTGTTTTTATACTTGAATTACACGTTATCCTCCATGATTATTTGTGTATTGGTTTTTAATTTCTTACATGTGGATTGGTAAATTGTTAAAGACAACATAGCATATTTGCGAATCTAGTCAAAAGTAGATTTTATCTATCATCCACAAATTTTCTGCTTGACATATTTTGCTTTTATTTCTTTTTTTTTTTTCTTGACTAAGTTTTATCGGCTGTGAAGATTCTTATATATAAAGTGTCGAACAAAAAGGATGATTGGTGTTACGCAGATGTTCAATGATTGTTGCCTTTTAACTCTTGTTTCAGACTATTTGCAGCTGTTCATGCTTCTATTTTCCACTTTTTTTTCTTTCTCAAAATATTGCATCCTTTGCACACAAAAATTGTATACAATGGAAACACACACCAATATATATTGGTGTGTGTATATAGCTTAAGATATAGATTCTTGTATAAAACCTATAAAAGCTTCATCAACCATACAGGATGTACAGCATTCTAAGATAACTATATAGAAAGCAACGACAATCTCACATTTTATCAGTAAATGATGCGGACAAATCTGACTACTTTTTTTTTAAGACGCATGTGCCATTACATCGAATTTAGGTTTTGTTCACATTTATTTTATTAGACCATACAGAAAAGTAAAAAGAAAGAAAATGAAAATCAGTAAATGCAGTTTATTTCTATATAGTAATGGCTGAAAGACAACATCCACTTTATTGAAGGAATTGCTTTTTCTTTGTTGTGGCACAATCTTTAAAGAAAGCCTGTAACTGACTTTGTTAAAGGACTAAATGCTGTGCCTAAAGTTTCTTCTCAGGAAAAGAAGCAATTCATTTATTGCTGTCAATTAGTAAGTTTCAACTGATGACAATGGAATATTTGGATCAGATGCACTTTTCACTGCTGATTTTTCATGATTTTATTTTCATTATTTAAAATTGGTGCAAGGCATGCTATAGGAATTTACGTGACGTATATACTTCTTTACAAATAATAATAATCTGTTAAACAGGATCATAAGTTTTAAGATTATAGGATTGCAATAACATATAGGCGTATCCAGGGTGGGGGGTGGTTGGGGGTCATATGGCTCCCCCCTATTAAATCCAAAATTACATTGGAGCCTATATACCCCTGCTGGGGAACTGTCACCCCCAAAAAATGGTGCAACTCCCCCCCCCCCCCCATTGGTCAACTGAATCCCCCCCCCTTCTCTTTGGTAAATCCTAGTTACGCCAGTGGCAATAACAGCTTGACAAATATCCTTTATTAACTAGTTCTATTTGTGTTTCAATCTGCCTTGTTAATGGTATATTATTCTCACATCAAATATTATGCATTTCGAAATAATATTTAAAGTTTGTAGTTTTATGTGAAAATACATTTTATAATTCATTATAAAATAAATAAATTTAGTCTTGTACATTTTGAATGCACCATACATTTTATAATAAATGAGGTTTTAAATGAATATCAACATGTGATAAATGAATAAAGTCAGGCTTTTTTTAAGTGCCGCCAATTCCAAATTTTGAAAGCGTTAAATATTCTACTTTCACCAATTTTGGTTTCTACTGTTCAGATTATCTAATAAGTAAAATTTTGAATGTTTAAATTTGGCTTTTTTTAAATTTACCATGCAATAATTAAATGGAAAAATGATTTTGAAACTACATTTTACAAATCATTTTTTTAAAATTATCTTGGGAAATTACATTTATAAATGTATTGTACAATTAACATATAGATAAATAAATACATTTTCGAATGCAGTATATAATTTGCATTAAAAATACATTTACAAATGCTTTTCAACATAATATTTAAATGATTCAGTGCTCTCAATCTAGGTATATTTAAAAATGCATTTCTGAATGTGGGTTAATTTAGTTTTTCATTATATATTGTGCATATTTCCAACTTATAATTAAAATCCTTTTGCTTTCGGTAATTTATCTTTATTCTTGCATGGGAATTAATAGTTTATAAATAATTATAATAGATATTTATCGATTACTTGGTTTTTGTTTTCAAATAGAATTTTTTTAACAAAAATGGCTATGGTATTGCAACTGTTTATTGTAAGGCTCTATAGGCTGTTTAATTGTAAGCAATTTCAATAAAAGTATGCATGAGTTAGTGATTTGTAGCTGAAAAGAGACAACACATTTTAGCCATTAAATATTTTGTAATTTACATCCAAACAGTAAACATAAAAAGGGTCTTCGTGTTTATGCGAAAAAGCTTTTGGCTGTGATAAAAAAATAAACGAAATAGTATAGGCCGAGACTTTGATCCTACTATAAATTTGTATATTGAATGCATTCTCGCACAGACTTATTTTATTTTATAACAATAAAATGATTATTTTCACGAACCCACTTTATTTGGAAAATCTCAGCAAGCTTTGATTTCAAAATCTCATGAAATATTCTTATATGGAGTTTTGGGTTCATAAACCTGGTTCCTTGTATGGATTTGCATATGTTAATCTGCTCTGCATAATGTCAGTGAGTTATTTTGAGCCCTATTTGATATTGATTTCCCTTAAATAAGTTTTTTTTCCCCCCAAAACATATTTTTTCATTCAACAATTAAAAGATACGCTTTACATTTATAAAATGGGAAGCAAGCATATGGCCACACATCACTATTCCATGTATGCAGCGTAGGCCTATAGTATTTTAATTTATCAAAAATAACTTTAGGCTATTTGCTTTAGAAAATCAATGCAATACTATGTCATCACCCACACTAACTAAAAGTAAAATTAAGTAGCAAGTTATATTTTTCCAAAAATATTAAAATGTATTTGTTTATTGGCCTGAAACGTGATAACAGAGTCTGTTATTTTGGCTTAAGATTAAAAATGGGCCATTTAAAAATCGTTACTACAGACTTTCAATGAAACAATTTATAGTTTTGACTTTACACCAAAGAAAGGCAGACTCACAGAAACTGATTTGCATAAATTGCTCTGAAAAGAAAATTCCTTTACACAATTAAGAAAGGAAAACCAAATTAAACCAATTTCCAAAATGGAAATTGCTTCAATGAATGCATCACAAAAAGTCCTTTTTTTTTATTAAAAATTCCTTTTTAACTTGCGATTTAAGGCATCGATTGACCAAGTGAGTTGGTCCATTGAATCAATCCGTTTGAAATAAATTAGGCCCTTACACACCTAACAGTCACAAAGCCAAATATTTTTCGCATCCATCAATTTTTAATTACTTAAGGGCTATAAGACATCCTTTAAAAAGTCACCTTATTGGAGAAAAAGTTTTATTTCTACCATTAAAACATGCAAAAGCATCCCTACAAAATTACTTTTACTTACTCATTCAATATTAAACAAATTTTAAAGAATCTCTAGGTTTCCAAACGATATTCCTGTGCCAATGCCTTGCTGGGGTTATGGCCCTAGAACTTAAGAAAAAATCTATATCAAAGAAAGAGAAGAGAACAGAGGAAATAGAAACGTAGAAATGTGTCACTCTAAACCCCTGATACGCACATAAGGATGAAATGAATTGAGCTGGACTAAGCTAATGTGAGAATAAAAAAGAAAATTTCCAGTGAATCTTGGGAAATTGAATGTAGTTCGTATGCATATTAAGTTACAAATGGCCGGTATATATGTGTGTGGCTTTGAAAGAAGTTTATTCTCACTGATATAAGCCTACATATATAGTGTATGAAGGGAAGATTGTTGTTATCCATTGCAGTTCCTTCGTGTTTTCCCTATTGAATGCCAGGATTTTGTGCGAGGAGACATACCGCATAAAGTGCCAAGGTATAAAAGTACATATAGTGTCATGCAGGGGGTTAATGGAATTGATCAGCAAAAGTTGGGCTAACAAATAGGGAAAGTGTGTCTGAAACCAATCCGAGTGACCCAACATTCGAAGAAGTCACATAAAGTGATTAATCAAAGAATGCTATGAGACAAAAATCGATCTGTCAGCATGAGTCCAAATGACCACCACATTTTAGCTTGATGCTGATAAGCTGCTAAATAATGGTAATTAACCCTTATTAACAATTAGATGAATTGCAGACTTCCATGACATGTTTTCCATTCTCTTCTATTTAGATAACAACTTTGAGGCTTGGTACTTTTGTTGTCGCATGCAATTTGCATTTCAAATGCAATTCTGAGTTTTCCACTTGATTTTTCCTTCTATCGTGTACACGTGATATATTCCAAACAGCTGAATTCATTTGCTATTTCGTTATTAATTACCCATTCGAGCACTGAATCTGTTTTTCAGAAAGATTGAAAATAGTGCATGAGAATTGACAGGAAATTGTTTGTGAAGGCTTAAAGGCATGTATATACTATAGTTATATACTGGAATGACATTAACATATGTATAAAAATACGTAGATCCACCTTTACAAACATAGATAGTAGGCCTAATTATGTCTGTTAACCAAAAAAAGAACTAAATTGCTAGTTAAGTAGCACCATTTTGGAACAAATATTTTAAAAAATAATTCAGTCGGTATATAAATCTGATTTAGGATAAACATAATTGAAATTTACTTCAGTTATAGCCTAAACTGTAATACTGTATAGCCTGTAACCCATTACATACATTGACGCACATTTCTATTTTTTTCAATACTAAAGTAGTATGCATGCAAGTATGAAGCGAAATTATCCTTTTTTTCAATTTTAGCTGCATAAGATTTATCATGATTATAAATCCTTAGTACGTTGAATTAAATTAATTTGTCATCTAATTATATGTATATTTGTTTTCCGTTGCAGGTAAGCCATTGTTTTATCATCATCATTTAAGAGGTATATGAGTTGATATCTGGCAGAAAGTAAGATTGTACAGATTTTAATCCATTTGTATTCCTAAGTTATGTCATTGCAATTTTCTTTTCGTACTTGCATGTAGTTATTTTTAATTAATATTTTATACTAATTAATACTTAAGGGGAAAGTCAGCTTAATACATGTAGTTTACTTTAAAATAAAAGAAGACTAAAGTTGACATGAGAAGTTGAAATTGAATTGCCATCAGTAATTCTCATATTGCTTAAATGCAAATATACCTTTAAAATGCCCTAGAAGAAAATATCATGGTTATTACATATTTTCAATCATGGTAAGAACATGGCTGTGAATGTTTTGTACATGATAATAATGCATTGGGACATGTAAGTGCCATAGTGAAAACATGTCAATCTGAATGAGATCTCACCATTTCAATGTAAATCATCTGTTGGGAACATGTATATTGCCTAACGTAGGTGTCATGTTATCAGAAAACATGTAAAAACACAACATTTCCATGTTGTCATAGTGGTGGCAGCGTGTTAATTTGAACAACATGTAACTAGTGTGATGATTACATTTGAAATACATGTAAATAATATGTCACATTTCTGTAAGGGTGGTAACTGGTGAGCAAATGTATGTAGAGCTGGTTTTTTTGCTATTCCTTCAGCTCGATTAGGCATATTGGACCTAATTTTGCTCTTTTGCATATAGTATAAAGTATTTTTTTGCATAGCTTATTTACGTGTAAATGATTGGTTTTTCTTTTGTTTCTTTGCTAAAATTTCTCATATAAACGCATCTCATTACAAAATGTGATGCTCACAATAAGGTACCAGCACAGGCCTAGGTATAGTATACATTACACAGTTTGAAATCTTTTAAGGTTGTTCTAAAGTTTTTGTATTTAATTAACTAACATGCAAGCATTGGCATATAATGCTGCTTAATAAGTTACTGAATAGTGCTTTTATGTTAGATTCCAGGGGATTTTCTAAAATTATAGGCAGAAAGTATAGACAATGCTCAATTGTCTTTATTTTAATGAATTCATTTATTTTATGAAGAAAAACGATGGTCTCATAGGCTTGTACCAAAATATGAATTTTTTTTTCATTACTGGATTTCTAACAACAGATTTTTTGTGAGTTTTCTATTAAGTGTATATGTATGCCTTGACAACAATTTTTTGCAATTTTGACAATAGATAACATTCCTCTTCTTCAATCCGGTAGGTTTTTAGTTATATGACATTCCTATTTGTACTCTTCAGAGGGTTGAGTATATTGGCTATATTTTCTATAGTGTTGGCAAGCTATAGATATCAATACAGAATTACCTAAATAATGTGATATTGCTTTGCGTTTCTTTGATAAAAATACTAAACTGTTTGTCTCAGCTAGTGCAGCACTCTGTGAGCAATGGGGTCTTGAAAACATATTATTAGACCTTTTATTAGTAGATATTGGAAATGAATTGAATGTGAACTATTATTATCAAGAGTATAATATTACACTGCACGAACATGAGACATCATCAAGAGTGCCTGTTTATATCACTATAATCACTTTTGCATATATATATATATATCACTTTATATATCACATATATATATATCACTTTTGCAAAAAATAGTATTAATGCTGAACTATACCGAATTTTAGTTTTTATCTATCATTTAAGGGGGCTGTCCACACTTTTGAAAGCATGCATGCTCCTATGGGAATCTCCATGTCAAATAAAAGTACAAATTAATCGATAATGGCTAAACATAAATTGACGGGGTTTGATTTTTATGAAGGACAATTAAATTTACTAAAA
>JAQIXP010003519.1:0-12904 GCA_034700285.1 Proteroiulus fuscus
AACAGTTTGAAGAAGACGAATTTAACATTGAAATCCCCATAAGCCCATGCTGTTAAAAGTGTGGACAGCCCCCTTAATATAATTGATGCAATTATACTGACAGATACTATTTACACTATTTTTGCAACAGAAAATGTCTGTGCCAGGACATGGACTTTTGAGCGTGTTCCAAACAAGTTTCTGCGAGGTTATGACACGGCTCAACTTTTCACATCGACCAAAGAAGCATGTTTAGCTTCATGTTTGAATGAGGTTAGCTTTACTTTTGATTAAAATGATGTTTTACAGTAAGCAGGGAAAAGTCATAAAATAATTTTCTAATGTATTTCGCGAAAAACAGAATCGTTTCGTGTGCCGATCGGCCGAGTATAATCATGCAACTCTGCAGTGCACATTGAGTGAATATGACCGCAGGTCACCAGGAGCTTATGTTGATTTTGCAGACGCGAGAGGAGTGGACTACTTCGAAAATCTCTGTAATCAAGGTATTCATAAAAAACCAAATAATAGTCTGAATCACCAACACCCAGAGAAAACTTAATTGAAATCATCTTGACCATGTCGAAATTGACAATTTTCAGGCGACGAGGCGTGTTCGGGCTCTCGGAATTTTGTCGTGCCTCAGTTTGGGGTACCAGCGGACCATGTGGCCCACCACGTAGATCTCAATTATTGGACGGATAAATCAGTCGTAGTAAGTATTTTTAAAACAACTAGCTACAGGACCAAAATGTTAAAGAATAATTTTTCTTTAATAAATTGCATTTAGATTATTTAATGCAATTTTTCTCTAAAGATTTCTACATTTGTTATTACAATTAAAAGACCATACTGTCCAATCTTTCTAATTTATAGGAGTATTGGAGTATTCGGGGAATTTTTTCCCAAAATGTAGGAATATCTAAGACTTTTCCAAAAAAAAAATATAGGAATATTATCATGTAGGCCTGCATATAGGAATTTTTTTTCCATAATTATAAGAATATTATAAAAATTGTTAGCATAATGTAAGAATTTAATAGACAAATTTTTTTCCAAAATATATGATTATAATGGATATTTTCCTGAGATTACGTACCAAGTACTTATTATATTTAATGACTTTAAATTTAGAAAAAGTATCAATGGATATCATAGAAAAACCACGTAACCTCTTCCTTGTTAGACATACATCTCATCGGATGAGTTAACTATTAAAAAAGTGAAATAATTTATTGACCCCCTAACATTGATATGAAATTTATAGACATAATGCATAAAATGAATTAAAATTTACAAATAAGTCTAATGGGTAAACCATAGGAAATACAAGATAATTTGCCAAAATTTAGGAATCTGAGATATATAGGAAATATAGGCTCCTTTGCAAACTTAGTTTGTTTAGCTCTTGATACATAACCTGCCCGTTTATTCAAAATTCTAGGCAACTTCGGTGCAAGCCTGTCGCCGAGCTTGCGAGCTGGAACGAGATTTCACGTGTCGGTCGTTCCTGTATAAGACTCCACCGGAAGCAGACACCCAATTCAACTGCATGCTTTACCATGTGGACCACATGGCATTTCCAGAGGGTCCAAGCACATTCCACGCAGATATGCCCATGCCTCTAATAGACAATGGCGAAAAGGGTGGTTCCTATTATGAATTAGTTTGTGCAGGTATGCATAATTCTGGTTTAAAAGTAATAAACTATATCTAGTTTTGTAAAATGTAATGTTAATTTCCATCTATTAGATAAACCAGCAATTGGTTCCGTTACTCCAAATCCCGCACAACTGGCCCAGGATCCCAAAGTCGGAACGGCCACTCCTGCTACAGTATCGACTACAGGCGCTACAGAAACACGGACAACCAAGCCAGATGCTAATTGCGACAGACTTGGAGTTTGCTACGATGGTAAGAATCATTGAAACTAAAGTCAATGAATAATTTCCAAAATATAGCTAATATAAGAGCCTGATTTAATTTAATAACAGTCGGAGTTTCCTGCAAAGATACTCGAATTGTTGTCAGGGTTAAGTCGAGTCGTCCCTTCAATGGTAGAGTCTACGCTTTGGGTCGCTCCGAAACGTGTAATGCCGATGTCAGAAATCGAGACAACTTTTATTTGGACTTGACCATGAATGACCAAGACTGCAATACTCAATCTCTGGTATTTTTAAAATCCAGAACAAAGTGATGACTTGCGAAGGAGTCGTGCATTTACTTCTAATAAAACATAATTTATTCTTTGCAGGGTGGAATTTATACTAATACCATTGTGATACAACACCACAGCGTGGTCGTTACAAAAGCAGACAAACTTTACAAAATCCGCTGCACGTACGATATTTCATCGAAAAACGTCACTTTTGGAATGATTTCAGTAGGGTAATTGACATTAACGTTTTCCAACCTCATCCATAAGCTGATCAAAATATGTCGACAGAAAACATCTAACGCAACATTTTTGGGTAAAATTTTAGAGATCCAACAACGATAAATGTAACAGCATCTCCAGAAGCACCACCACCAAAAATACTCATCCTCGGACAGAATGGAAGAGAAGCCGAAGCAGTCAGGATTGGAGACAAACTAACGTTTCGTATTGAAATACCTCCGGATAGTATGTCAATTGGCTAAAATTTACCCTTCAAACTAGAATTCAGTAAGCCATACCAATGTGTCTAATCCCATTTTCACCGTTCCCTTGAACAGCTCCCTATGGCATATTTGCTCGAAGCTGTGTTGCAATGGCCAAGGATTCCCGAAGTACATTTGAAATCATCGACGATGATGGGTGAGTGTCAATGCTATTTGGCACAAGCTAAACAAAACAAGAGACTCAGAATTGTCCATGAACCAAATATTTGGTAACCAATGCAAGTTTAAAATACAAATTTCAGGTGTCCCGTCGATCCTGGCATCTTTCCCCATTTCACGCGCAATGGCAATGCAATAGAAAGTGTGTACGAAGCTTTCCGTTTCACAGAATCTTATGGCGTGATATTCCAATGCAACGTAAAATACTGCTTAGGACCGTGTGATCCAGTAAGGAATTTTTAGCTTTTCTCGGGTCTTGAAATCATAAATCTGACGAGAAACCATTTCGCCAATTACACAGATCAACTGTTCAAAAGGACGTGAAGGTCAAGAACAATCATGGGGTAGAAAGAAGCGTTCTAGCCGCAGCAGGGGTAAAGATTCTCAAAGCATCAATGACAAAGGTGCACAACAGGAAGCCAAAGATATGACTTTAAGTCAGGAGATACTTGTACTAGACTTTGATGACCCTAGTGCCAAATCCCTCACTTCAGCTCAAGAAAATGGTAAGTGACAAAATTGAATTTTACAATAATTAGAATGTCGCCTATAAAAAAGTGCCAGCTAATCAAACTAAATTCAATTGCTAATAAAACTTTTTGTATTTGTTTTCCAAGGTTTAGGAGGAACCTCTGACATTTCCTATTCAGACACAATAGCCATCGTAGAAACCTGCCCGACTCGAACATCAGTGTTAGCATTAGGAGTGACATGCGGTCTTTTGGTTTTGCTCTACGTCTGCACAGTATTTTACGTAGCCGTTCGGCGTTGCGTTATGAATCACAAAGTTTAGTTAGTTAATTAGTTACTTTCAAGGTAAAACAAACGAGATAAGAAAGGAATGCATGGACTTGCATATCTCTAACTGCCAAAATATTCCTAAAATCTTTTTTTTAAATTGGCCATTTTCTTATAGCCAAGTGCAACCGGAGACAATGTGAGTACAATGACAAATTGTATTGATATTACAAATCGCATTACCAAAGTGGCTCTGCACTAGCTCTGTGCTCCCTATTAATTTATTTTCAAATAATAACAGGTCAAATCTAATTTAAAACAACTAGCTATTCTATTTTTCACAATACCATCAACTGCCAATCAGAATAAGAATGATACTCTATACAGGCACTTTACTTAAGACCAATTATTCCCTAACTTTATTTATTTTTGCCCACTAAGCAAAATGCAACGAGGAACAGAATGCAGCCTACAAGCTCAAAGGTTTTTACAACCAAAATAGGCCCTGAAGCACATATCAAAAACCTGTTAACAAATATTTTAGCAAGGGCTCTTTTAGTTTGTTTTAGGTAATGACATTTCAAACAGTTCATTAAATTACTGAACTAGGATAATGAAATGTCACTAGGTTGTGGCTATTACATTTTATGAGCTACTTCACTATTTCATCGGTAATACTGAAATTATTCTCCTTCTAGCCAAGCGTAACGTAACAATATCTACACCAGACGGTTCGCTTTACATGTTAAAATTCCCATCAGGAAAAGTCCAACAAATAATCTCGTAAAGTACATTTGGTAAAAAAAAAAATAATATTATGCCAGTAAAATTAATCTGGCATTTGGTTACACTTAAAACTTAAATAATGACAAAGTCATGCTAGGGGATTTTGAACATGTTCATAGTTTACAAGGCTTAGTCCATATTTTTTTAAATTCAAAAAAGTTCATATATAACTATTACTGTAAAAATACTAGTACTCTTAAGTATATAGAGGGAATTTTGAAAATATTTTCAGTATCAGCAATGACTTAAGTTGATTAGCTTATTGAATGTTGTTTGAATTACTATATTTTATCATCATTACTGGGAGTATTTTTTGTGTGTGGGGACCAACCGATGCAATATACGTTCATTGTGGTATAAAATAGCAATGCAAGATGTTCAATAATTGTATCTGGTTCGGGGGATTGTTATTGGTTAAAAAAACTTTCTGTACAAATCAAAATTGCAGGCAGCTTTGCTGCATGCTACGTCTTAGGTAACGGTAAAATTACTTTCAACTTCATACCACACGTGAACAAAAATCTGTTATTGCTATTAAATCACCTGGTTTTATAATAAATATTTTATAATAAAATGATTTTTTACTTGAATTATTTCCACACGCATGCAGGCTTTTTAACAACGTCATTATTTGCGTTAACATGTGAAAACATGTGTTATTATATGAGTATAGCTCGCTATGTTTATTTAATTGTCTTTTACAGTCTTATTCGACTGCATTAGGCTAGTTTTCTATTAAAACTACCAAATTCATGCCAGAGAAACCAACTAAATTGGGTTTTCTTAACAATGCACCACCGTGCAAACATTTTCTTTTTTCAAATTGAGGGAAAAATACATAATATGCTAAAACTTATAAGATGTAAAAAAATAATGAAAAAAAGTACCATATAATAAATCCATGAAACTTCACTCGTTTTCTTGTTCCAATCGTAGCCTCGTGAGATCAGCAACATCTTCAATGACGTCTGGTTGAAGCAAATCTTTCACCTATTAAAAGAAGTAAAAAAAAGAGATATACCCAATGTAATTACACATAGATTTTCTGTACTAGAACAACGTAAACAAAATATCAGAATATTTATATTCCAGAGATATGGTCTCTCCACACTTCAAAATGATACGAGTTCTAATTGAAAAAACATTTTTTTTTATATAGAGACAGACGACAGTAAATTGGGAAGAAATATCGTAGTGACAGTTTCATGGTATTGTCCAAGTATCTGTCTGGATGACATTTTAAATGCTCAGCATTAAAACAAAACAAGAAAGTAAAATAACACTTCTTCTTCATTTAAACATCATTTTGTATAAAGTGTGACTTTCCCTTGAAGTAATGTGTCATACCAAATTTCCTAGTTTCATTCACTACAAAGTCAATAATGACAAAAACAAAAAGTGCTCAACTACTTATTTTCGTATGTACCTGATATTTTTGAACAGCAGCCTCATATGCATACGTTATACTAGTATCATAAAGCAGCATTTGATGAGAAGCAAGCGCCAAAACACAGTTACGAAGCATGGCTATTGTCTCACGATCTGGCCTTGGCACTGGCTATAAGATGATGGCAAAACGAACTATTTTGAAACCAATTCAATTTACTAAACTGAAAGAGCACACAGAGAATTAAATTTCACCTCAAGGTTTTGTATGAAACCGCCACTACCGCTGGCATTTTCACTATCTTCATTGACAATCGGACTAATCCAGATGAAACCATTATTACCCAGAATAATACTAGCACCACAAGGCAGGTTGTGGAAATGAGTTTTGCGCCGCTTTACCAACGATGGTGACACACGCACCAATGTTCCTTGGGCCAACTAAGCAAATCCAACATTCTACTCAATTAACACAGGTACAACCTAAAATAATGTTGACAAGGTTTAAACCTTCTCACCTTTCCATATTTCAAACTACGTGTATGCAATGATACGGAACCATCCGAATAAATTTGCTGAACTTCAGCCTAGCAAAGACAAGTCAAGGTGAAACTTTCAAAGGAATTGAAACTTCAACATTTTTCTGATAATAGAAAGCTATGTAAGGATACACTAATTAAATCTCCTTCCTGGAGATACTGTCTCATCATCAATTCATCCTCAGCACCTCGTCGCCTCTATGTCACACAAAACGTAAGAACAACAGACACCTGCTAATATGATGAATTTTAAGCTAACACACTCACAAGTTCCCCACCAGGAAGATTGACCGAAGAAAGAGCTAAAATTGAATCGAGCCTAGAATTTGTTTCCACTTTCCATCGCTTTTGCTGGACTTCTGTGATTCGTCCAATCACAACATCCCCAATTTCACCATTATATCTGCAACATTTGGAATACACGAACAAACCGGGAAATGACTATTACAACTTCGTCTAATCACTTCACTATGTTGAAGCGAATAGTTTAAATTTTGCTAGCAAATGAAACCCACCTAGTTTTCAATGGGCGAACAGAAATGAGTCGATTTATTTTTTCTACAACGCCTGCAACAGATGCAAGTAGTTGATCCTCCTCAAAATAAGTTCCATGGCCTCTTTATAACAAAATAAAAAAATTCCTTTTCACTTACTAGGATGTAGAAAATTTATATTTTGGAGTAAATTAACAACTTTCAACAACGATGCAAAACCTTACTGTGCATCGTAAAATAGCATACATGGGCAATTCTATGGAAAACTTTACCGCAGAGGCTAGATTGTACTTTTCACCACCCAGCGAATCTTAAAGGCAGCTCATATAAAACTCCTCACCCTAAGTTTGCTAAATTTGAGTAAACAGATCAGATTTTAGGAATAATCACTAGCAGATCCAAGATTTTTCTGGAGAATGTTTGTTCAGTTTCCCTTATGGAAAAGTATTTTATCCGGCAAACATGCCTTTGATGGAATAAAAGGTCTCCATGTCCAGAGGTTCTCAAATTGTAGGCTACCAAATCCCCCCCCCCAATCCTTCCTAATTCGTCAGTGGTATAAATGGGATAATTGTCTAAGATTATTTGCCAATTTGAAAATAAGAAGGCCCCTTAAAAATGTCACAATGTCCCTAAAAATTATTGAAACTTAAATTCACTCATGGTGAGAAAGAGCAGACAGTAACTGTTGGCACACTCAGCAGCACACCACAACCGTGAAACATATTTTGTATACACCCTGTAACATTGCCCATGTAAGCCACGCGACATAATAGGCTTATCAAGCGTTGAGACTACAAGAAATAGCAGCTTATCTGGAAGTAAAATTATATTACCTCATGAAACTTGGATCGCTTGTAATTGTATCGCCAGGCGTTACCAAACTCTTTTGTAAGTCATTTGGCCTAGATTTTTGTTCTTTTCTCTCGCTGGCTAACCGAATGACAACAGCCATTCTTGCTACCAATTTCGAATTGTACCTCTAAAACGACTCATACCTATTTCTTTTTATACTCTGGCGTAGCAAAGGCAATATCAATGGCGTTTTGCACCGGGCGTGTTAGGGAGATGGTAGTGATTTATCATTTAAAATCATTCGTCTATAACTAATCATTACTACATTTGAGCACTTAAAGAGCTTAAGAACAATTAAATATCACAATGAATGACATGAATAAGCTAAAGGAACAGTATGGCGAAAAATATAAGGTAAAGAGTTTAATGAATATAAAGTCTGCTATACTCTATCGTCTGCTAAAGGACATTTGTATGGCCCTCTGTCACAGAAGCTATAATTTTTAAATTTTAGGAGTTTGGATCATACACAGAATGCATGAGTAGAGCATTGTTGACTGGTTTAGCAACTTTTGCCCTAAGTAATAAATTTTATAAATTGGCATAAACACTAGTAATTAATGGCACGCACTAATAATACTTTTCTGCATTTGAGCTAGCTTTTTCAGGAACCTATTTCGCCCAGCATCTCCTGCAAGTGAAACTGCCACAGAAGCCCACAACAAGGCTAATTGCACCAGCAATTCTAGGATGTGTTACGGCTTGGGTAGTTACTGCCCGTCGGACAAAAGCATGTCAGATGGCATGGATGTCAACAGAAAACAAACATAGCTATTTAATGGAATTGGACACTGCCAATTCTAGAACTACAGTTCCTCCATCATCACCTTAATGATAAACACTACATAGGCCTAGTACTTAAACTAATGATAGAAGCTGCATTATATTAGCCATACATGCACTTGGTTACTATAGTGATACCGAGCAAAAGAACGGCGTAAATATCCCATTACTGGCAATTACAAGTTAGTGGAAATTTATGCCGTTCTTTTGCTTCGGTTGCTCGGTTATAGTATAGGTTCATTAGCTACTAGGACTTCACAAATATACGCTTACAATAAGTCAAACAAATGCTTTGTAAATTATGTACTCTATGTTGTAAATACTGGCGACCATTAAATAAATTATAAAATGTATAGTGTACAATGTGTAAAAGTGTAATGATTATATTATGTTTATATGTGTGCCTATTGACCCCAGGCAATTTAGATAACCAAGGATTATACAAGTCTAGCTGCCATACCAAAACTGATAAAATATTTAATATTATAAAATATAAGTGAAAGGCAATTTATATTTTTTAATTAATGCATACCCAGTAAAAATATGACTGCAGTTCACAGCACTCCATTCCGCAATTCCTGCCTGAACTGCCCGAGATTTATGAAACTTATCTAGAGCAGGCCTATAAAGCTTTAATATATTGCACTACTTTCCAGATAAAATTTTTTTTATCTGGATGCTTAAATGCCGGCACCATGTTCAGGCGTATTTGAATTTAAAAAAAAATAACTTTTAAAAGATTTTTTTAATATATCTGCTCTAAAATTCGGTATTACCATATTTGCAAAGGTCATTTATATTTAAAGATTGCCATTAAGTGGTCAGGTAAGCTTATACTTGTAAATCCATAATCTTTTCCCAAAAGATTTAAAAGATCAATCCCAAAAAAAATGACTATCACAGAAATAGCTTAGCATTTGCAGAGATATGAATTTTTTATGAATCTTTCTGATTGAAATATGACACAAAGCACATACCATAATCATCTATAACTCAACCATTGGCTCATGACTTTAATATTGCAATATTACTTTCTGAGGACTAAATAACATAAATCACTTCCCCAATCTTACAAAATCAAGCAGCAAGCATTATAGCATTCATTTTCCCTCGTTTCGGGTAAAAAGAAACAATGATTGAAGAACAATTTGCTTACAGCAGATGCCAGTACGCTTGCAACAGCGATTTACTAAATGATGGACAATGGGACAAATTACCCAGTGCTTTTAAAACTGTATCTTCAATGCAACATAAAGGTATGTACAAAGTTATCTTAGAATTTGACTTATAGATAGATTCAATTTATTCTATTTATCTCTAAAGTTTAGAGAAGATTATCTAAGATTTATAATTTCACAGACTTTCTATGGAATGCTATTAATACAAGTTCTATTGATATAAACTTATTTAGAATTTCATTACCATTGTTCCTATAATTTTCACTCTATTGGATTGTTTAGAATTCCATTGGCAATATTGATTATAAATATAGGTTAATAATCCATCAAAAATTTCTTTCGAATTCCCTTGTGTTCTAAAGCGGATGAATACAGTTGAAAGTCGGTCATTACTGTATATTCATTGTTATTGATGAGATATTATAAAGGAATAATTTCTATAGAATATCAATATTAGATGAAAAGTCTGACGCCTAACACTAGACTAGAATTTCTCATAGATAGGGGCCTACGATATTTATTATTTGAGAAGTTTTGCCTAAAATTTAAGAATTCTTTGCATATAAAACCAAAAATAAAATAAATCCTAAAACTTCTAAATGTTTCAAAGTAATAAAATTCCCTTGACTCGATTTCATTCACTATGATAATTAATTCCTTGCATTTTTTTACTGGTATGAATTTTTTTTTTCAAAAATGGCTTTCTAAAGATAATTTTTAGGCCTTATACAAAGCATTTTATATCATGTTGTTGGATGTTTGAATAGAATTAAATTATTTTGAAAATAGAATTTTAGTCCTTGCATGGTAAAAAAAGCAAAACTGTTTTTAAAAATCCAAAAATTGTCTCAATTTTTTTAACTCTGGTATTTCACAGAATGAAATTGCTTAAAGTATCAGTGCCCCTTCTTCTTCTTCCCTTCCCCTCCCTTTTCTGCACAGTAAACAAATTATGAAATATAATTTAAAAGTTAATTCAAAAAATCCATTAATAGGCCTATATTAATTAAAATTTGTTATGGGCAAATGACATCCTTTAATTTACCTAATAAAAGAAGATTTATCTTCTTATAAATCTTATACGATTTCCTAATGAAAACCGGCTTAATTTCCTTCACAAATTTTGTTGTTATATTTTTTAGTTGATTTGGAAACTATGTCTACAGTGAAAGTAACACTTTAAATGTTATTCTTAAAATAAGATTGACTTTGTACAACGATAGGGTGAACCCAAATAGGTCTATATAATTATAAATCCATTTGCAGATGAATTCCAGTTACACTCTTCAGAGTTAAGAAAATCTCTCTTGAGTGAAAATCCATGCAGCAACCAAATGGCATCCAATCAATCAGGATTTCTGTGCTTTGTATGTTTTGGTTGGAGATGCACTCAACCGCAGTGGTCAAGCAGCAATATACGAGCTCAGTCAGGAGAACCAAATAATTATTCAACTCCCCTTTCATTGACAACACCAGATCCATCGGTCCTGCCAACTAATGATCGAACTTACAATGTAGGCCTATGCCAGTTCAATAATAAAGGACCAGTCCATGCAAATTTATGCAAGATCTAAAACTATATTTTTTTGTTTAATTTCAGTGCCAACACTGTGGCAAGAGTTTCAAGCGGTTTTCCACCTTGACCACCCATTTATTAATTCATT
The DNA here is from genome assembly GCA_034700285.1 of Proteroiulus fuscus. Taxonomy (NCBI): domain Eukaryota; kingdom Metazoa; phylum Arthropoda; class Diplopoda; order Julida; family Blaniulidae; genus Proteroiulus; species Proteroiulus fuscus. Next base: position 11,223 of record JAQIXP010003519.1, read on the forward strand.
GGGGAATTCGTCCCTACTCGTGTCAGTACTGTGGGAAGTGTTTTCACCAAAAATCAGATATGAAAAAGCACACTTATGTTCACACAGGTAGTTCATATAATTCCCATTTTTAAATAATCTCATTTTACGAATTTTTGCAATTGGGGCAATAAAAATCAATTTCAATTAGGCGAGAAACCCTACAAATGCACCGTATGCTCACGGCCATTCAGTCAATCGTCCAACCTAATTACTCATGCAAGAAAGCATTCAGGATTTCGACCCTATTCGTGCCAGAACTGTCCGACGACTTTCTACAGAAAAATGGATCTTCGTCAACATCTTTCCAGTATACATGGAGTCAACCATGTTCCAATTGTATCAACCAACAATCAAGAGTAATTAACCAAGTGTTATAATTTACAAAAATTGTGAATTTTTGTGTGTTGAAAACAAGTAATGTTATATTGCCATTTGTTTATGTCATTCTTGAAACTTATCCTTTTAAAGTTAAAATAAACCACAAACGTTTAAAACTTTTGACTTCCAAGTTTCTGCTGTTCTTGATGAGGTTTAATTTTAAAGAGTTCTGCATCCCCAGTTCAGTTCCATGATGAAATTCGTCCTCTTTATGAAGTAAATTTCGATTTTTAAAATTTTGACCAAAAGGGGGGATGGGGAATGGGAACTGTTGGTTAATGACCCTCAATTTTGACTGTTCAGAAGTTTATAAATATTAAAGTGCATTAACGTAAAGAGAGCAATGTAAGATCATCAACTGCAGCAGCTTCACCTTGTCCTAAATATTGTGGAGATTCAAATGAAATTGATTGGTTGATTTAATTTGAAAGCAAATGAGCATATGCCATATGGAGGGCACGTCTCAGATTACATAACAAGAGATTGTTGACTATTGCAAGACTATCAAAGTGAAATCCAGTCACTCATTAGTAGTCTGCTGAGACCATGACAACTTTAATTCCAAGGCTATCAAAAACTATGAGGATTTCTGAGGAATGGCGAAACTGGAGTCAAGAGGTAGGTCTATTTCAAATATATAGAAAAACTTTAGTTTATCAGGGTAACGACAGGACATGGAACATTATTTGTATGGACCGATTATCCCAGCTCACTCTAATTTCCACATTTGCTCCAAATGTAGTCAATACTCCCTTTGAAATCATAAGAATTAATTCAAATTCCAATTAATTGATTACATCTGGTCTACCATATATAGGCCTAGTCACTCTGCGAAATAAAACTGAAATGTTTAATATTATTTCCAGCTATATTTGTGGTCCTTCGTGAGCTCGTTTTGAAATCTAAAGTATTGCAGTTTGAGTAATACTTATTTAATTGGAATCATACCTTATAGTAAACTATTATGTAGGAAATCGACAAGGAATATTCTCCAAGCAGATATTCAAAGCGACTGTCACCAGACAACGTCATTCTAGCTCATGTAGATGCCATCAAAGAAGGTAAAAAAGCTTTCATCATTTAGGCCTACATGCGTATATATATCTGTGAAACGTGGAAGAATTAGAAACCATCCAGGCCCATTCACAATTTAAAGAAACTATCTTGAGTCGCAAGCTATAGGCCTGGGGCCTACTGTCACCTATTTCCAGTGGCGGATTTAACGGTCAGCAAAGTCAGCATTTGCTGACGGCGCCCCCAGCAAAAGCCTATTGGGGGGCGCC
>JAQIXP010003520.1:0-12903 GCA_034700285.1 Proteroiulus fuscus
CAACGTACGACCCCCCCCCCCCCCCCAGAGGATTATTAGGCCTTACTATAAACACCATAATGTCAAATCCCTTTCAATAATAATTATTTATTGAGGAAAAATAGTTACTTAATTACTGTAATGCTGGATTTAAATACAATTAGTCACACGCTTAAACGAGTACGGAGAAAATTAAAAATATTGGCATTTGCAAAGCAGTCCTGTGACGTCAAACAGGAAAAATACTTGAAATTTAAGGCTTTTTTTGTATTCACACTATATATCGCAAATCGTGTTACATAACCAAAGTTATACAACTTGTTACGAAAAGAGAGGAAATAAAGTTATGCATCGCTATGTCACTTAAAGGTGCATCCATGCATGCACTCTATATCACAAAATGTGTTATATAGCAAAGTTATACAATTTGTTACAAAAGGAGTGGAAAAAAAGTTATACAACGCGATATGACTCCACACTATATCACAAAACATATGATATTGTAAAAGTTGTGCCATCCCAAACTTCACAATTAATATATAGCAAAGTTATATTGTTACAAGAAGAGAAGAAAAAAGTTATATAACTTGATGTCATTTAAAAAAGTTTTTTTGGCAGGCCTATATCATCCATCTTGTATCATTTAGTAACAACTTTATATGACAAGTTGTATAACAAATTTTGTTACATAACGATGTTTTGTGATATAGTGTAGACGTATACCTTTACATTTTTCTTTGTATATCATCCATCTTAATTGTATCATTCAGTAACAACTTTATATAACAAGTTGTACAACAAACTTATAACCAATTTTGTTATATAACGATGTTTTGTGATATAGCGTGGACGTATAACTTTACATCTTGTTTTGTATATCATCCATATTGTATCATTCAGTAACAACTTTATATGACAAGTTGTACAACAAACTTATAACCGGAACCAATTTTGTTATATAACGATGTTTTGTGATATAGTGTGGACGTATAACTTTCCATTTTTCTTTGTATATCATCCATATTGTATCATTCAGTAACAACTTTATATGACAAGTTGTACAACAAACTTACAACCAATTTTGTTATATGACAATGTTTTATGATATAGCGTGGACGTATAACTTCACATTTTGTTTTGTATATCATCCACATTATATCATTCAGTAACAACTTTATATAACAAGTTGTACAACAAACTTATAACAAATTTTGTTACATAACGATGTTTTGTGATATAGTGTAGACGCACCATTACATTTTTCTTTATATATCATCCATCTTGTATCATTCGGTAACAACTTTATATAACAAGTTGTATACAACAAACTTATACCAAATTTTTGTTGTATAACAAATGTTTTGTGATAAAAGTGCAGACGCACCATTACATTTTTAAAAAATGTACTGATTCAGAGTCACCTGAAAATATATAACCTATAAGAAAAGTGTTGAAATTGCATATATGATTTAGGCCTAACGTGGAAATTCCAAATTAATTCAAAATGGCGTCCAATTAACTGACCACTCGGCCGCCATTTTGTCATATAGGCTATATTGCTCTCGCAAAAAAACAAGAACCAATACGAGCGCAAAATCGATTTCTCCGCTACAAATTATTATTAAAATTAGTCCCGTAATAAAAAAAAATGCGACCCAAGCGGTTGAATTAACCTCAAATAAAATATAAGAGATTAAAAATGATAATATATTGGCCCATTAAATATGACATAAGCAACCATATTGTATATGCTTAAAAGAAGGCGAATGACCCTCCATTTTGTTCTCGTTATTTTCATATAAAAATAAAAATGTAAATCAGTTGTTTATGGGGTGTGCAACACAGCGCCCTCATTTAATAGACAAAAGTAGGCCTATTAACAAAAAAAAAACCAATTGAAAGAAAATTTCAAGGAAATTCAGACAAAATAAGACCTTAAGGTCAACCCACGTTCTCCTTAACTAGCCTTAACAATAATAAGTAATCCTTGAGACTATAGTGTTGAAAAAAAGACATTTATACTAGTTCAATACAATATCACCAAACTCCAATCTAGTTAAACAGGCGTTAAAAAGGTCAGCCAGATTTTTAATTCGGAACCCCCATGCAAACTGACCAACAAGCACAGCTGACCACTCGGACCATATGCTACCCAGTCCTTTCCTCGCCCCCTCAATTCGTCCCAATTTGAAAAGGCCGAATTGGATATATATAAATCATGGTTGGAAAAAAATAATTAGATTAGTTAAAAAAATTATGAAACAATAAAAAAATCTGAGTGCTTAACGAGACACCCTGTAAATAAATTTCAGTTAATATTAAGCCTATAATATTTAAATTGACCCAATGTAAATCATGAAAAGCGCCATATTGCCTGCAGTCTCAAGTAGGCCTAATAATATATCACACGTGTGTGGTAAAATCTCAGAAATTTTTAGCGCCATCTGTTAGTGATGGGAGAAAAGTTCACCATTGAAATCATTCAATTTTGGCTTCACCTTCCTTCTATGCAATAATGCATAGAAAATGAAAACAACAAATGTAAAAAGAAAATAATATTTTTAAAAAATTCTCATTTTTTTACAATGTTAATTTAAATATGACGGAGATTTTTTTAGTAAAATACGCTCGGTGGCGCTTCTGTCGACAAAACTTATAGATGGCCATGCAATATTTGTAATGGAATCAATGACGTAAGCTTAATTGCATCACATAACTGAATTTCTCATATTAATTATTAACACTTTCTATTCTTGCATTTAAACTAGACAATTGCACAAAGTGGGAATTTCCCTTTAAATATATATAATATAGTAGGCATATAATTAAAAACAAACTATTAAAATTAGATACTTCATTTGGGAGAAAAAAATATTCTTAAATGTCTCATAAAATGTATCAAAAATTTCTCTATTTTTGAAAAAGTTTCTATATTTTGGCAAAAGTTTCTATATTTTGGCAAAAATGTATAGCCTATATATTTTGGCAAAAGTTCCTATATTTTTGAAAAAGTTCCTATATTTTGGCAAAAGTTTCTATATTTTGGCAAAAGTTCCTATATTTTTGAAAAAGTTTTTATATTTTGGCAAAAGTTTCTATATTTTTGAAAAAGTTTCTATATTTTTGAAAGTTTCTATATTTTGGCAAAAATTTATATATATCTTGGCAAAAGTTTCTGTATTTTTTAAAAAGTTTCTATATTTTTGATAAAGTTCCTATATATGTTTTGGCAAAAAGTTTCTATATTTTGGCGAAAAGTTCCTATATTTTTGAAAAAGTTTCTATATTTTGGCAAAAGTTTCTATATTTTGGCAAAAGTCCTTATATTTTTGAAAAAGTTCCTATATTTTGGCAAAAGTTTATATATTTTAGAAAAAATTTTCTATATTTTTGAAAAAGTTTCTATATTTTTTAAAAAGTTTCTTTATTTTGGCAAAGGTTTCTATATTTTGGCATGCAAAAGTTCCTATATATTTTGGCAAAACGTTTCTATATTTTGGTAGAAAGTTCCTATATTTTTGAAAAAGCTCCTATACATATTTTAGCAAAAATTCCTATATTTTAAGGAGAAGTCTTATAATAATAATTTATAATATTCTTGGGGGAAAAAAAGGCCAATAGCACATCAAACAGTTGAGTAGTTGCACATTTACTATATATGAAAAAAATAATTGATGTGCAATTATCTAATTTTAAAATAATTACATGCTGAGTCAGGAATTTAAGAAGAAATCCTATGAGTTGGCCACTTTGACAGTTGATTTTCAACTAAATAATTGATCCTCAAAATATTATACAATTAATAAAAGTAGGGAAAAAAAATTGCATTTTACAGAAAAACTAAAGGGAAAGTCCCACCTTGTAGTACCTATAGATATATTTATTTATTGATTGGTGGGCTCGAATCCAATTGCAATTTCCACGAATTTTACAGAAATGATTAAAATCAGTGATTTTCTTTAAGTCACTTTAAATTTTCTTAAGATTTTCTTTAAAAAAAATAAAAATAATCAAACATTACGAAAACACTGGACTTAAGGGTCACATTTTAAAATGAAAATGCATATAGGCCCATGCAATATTAGTACAATAATTATACCTAATTATAAAATATAAAAAAAATCACTGATTTTTCTAAATGAAATTTAAAGGTACTTTCTGACCTGTGTTTTCCAGAGATAACTATAGGAATGTGTGTATAATGACGTGGGATAATGCATGCATACTTTTCCTTTTTTCCTCCCCACCCGTTAGTTCCACTCGGCTGCACCGGGTGGCGGTGCGAGACCGAGCATGCGCAACTTGGCAACGCCGAAAAAAGGTCAATTAACCGCGTGCGTCACTGGGAGGGGGGAGGGGTTAAGACACGTGACGTCATTTCTAACAGTATGCTGCAAATTAATAATAAATATAGTTAATGGGGGAAAAATTGCCCAGAAAAGCCATCGTGGCACCTCAAAAGTAAAAAAAATAAGCAGAAATCGGGGTCATAGTGGGCGTCCAATAAATCTATGTTAATGGTAAAAAAAATAAAAAGGTGTATATATTTAAACTGGACGCCCACCTTTGACATTAATTCGGTGGCGCCATACCGGTCCACCCTTAATAAAAACCTGATGAAAATCCAAACTTAAAAATTTGGCCAGAAAATGAAAATAAGGCGCCATCTTGCGCCACACCTTGACGTCATAACATTGATTCTATATCTAGGAAAGTTGCAAAGAGGGCGCTTCATGAGTGACTGCCATTACCTATATATGCATTATTTGTAAATAATTAAATTTGTGGAGGGTTAATTTCACCCTAAAGTTAAACTCACCTAGTCAGGGTGTCTGGCCAAATCCAATAACGAATTTTCCCTGACGTTTCCAGGTTTTCCAGACAAGTTTTCACAAATTTCCAGACCAAACGAAAGTGATTTTTAACTCAATTTTCACTGACATAATGCAATTAAAACTGCAATAGTTGGCAACTACCCTGCATGGGCCGCACCCAAAAATACATTTTTTTCCCCGGACCCAAAAATATTTTTCATGGCCTGCAGGCAAAAATCTGAAGGGTAACAAAAAAATTTCAAAAAATGGCGCCGCAGGGGAATTTTTTGATAAAAAAAAAAAAAAAAAGTAAAAATGGGCTAAACAAAAATCATTAATAGTGCCTAATTTTCCATTTTAGTTAATTTTATTTAGATTTTCCAGACACAGATTAAATTTCCATGACATTGCCCTGACATTTCCAGACAATACTGATTTCCATGACTTTTCCAGGTTTTCCAGACGGCCAGACACCCTGTAGACTATTACCTCTGCCAAAGTATGACTTTTCATGGCATTACGATCAGCTGGACACCATGCATTCACACGAAATACAGGTCTTAACTAACATCACCGCGCTCTAGATCATGATCAAACTGCCCGGTGCGAATGGGATATTCCCCAAAACACAAAATGCTAAACAAAACCGCAATTTTCACATTAAAAGCACAAACTGACTCGCAGGTAGAAAAACAACATGAGAATTAAAAGCAGGAGAGGAAAAACACTGGAAAAGTGGAAAAGCAAGTATACGAGTATCGGGTGTAAAAAAAGAGGTCCAAATGCAAACCGACAGTTGTATTCCTCCACCTGTGCGTTTCGCCATCGGTGTTCACCTTACGTTGAGCAACACTTTTGTCGGTGTTGCCACCGATGACGTCATCAATGGAGAAAGGAGAGCGCAACGGGAAAGGGAAGCCGAAATCATAACGTCACCGATACGAGTTGCGGCCAAGCGGTGAAAGAAGACGGAAAAGACGGCACTGAAACAACTGCAGGCCGAACGGTAACAACAACGAGAAGAAGAAGAAGTCTAAAATTAACCGACAATTTCTAACACCTGCCTGCCTGCCTGACTGCCTTGGTTTAAACAAAAAATTCAAAAAAATTACAGACAAAAAACGAAAACACACGTTTCAGGTAGGCAAAAATAATTAATTCATTCACTATTTTTCACCTGTCTACATTTGAGGGGGACCTAACCCATATCCTCTAATCCCTTACCTTTTCGCCTGCATTCTACCTGCAAAATTGTCACACTTTTAATATCATAAAAATGTGGAAAATCCCCTTAAAATGTCGAAGTAATGTTTTGCATGCATATAGGGTTCACCTATAGTCACGTGTTTAAGGGCCGATGCATTTGATTGAGAATCTAGATCAAGGTTTTATGAACAAGTACATTTTCAAGAAATATAATATTGAAAGTAAAAGTGAGATTTTATCAAATTGTAATTATAGCCAACTTAAATTTAATGTAAATTTATTTCAAACTTACGTTTTATATACAAAAAAAAAGTTTAGCACGAAACTCTCTCTGCTTAACTATTTCAAAACATTTCAAATAATGGAAAAATCCAATCAAAGTAAAAAAAAATTAAGATAAAATAAAACAAAAATTTCCTTTTATTTTTATTCACTTTCAACGTATATTTGAGTTTGGTACTGATACATGCATGCATGCCTTGTCCTATTCGACCTATCCTGCTTCAAAATTAAATTAAAAAAATAGATATACTTTTAAAATTTTATAACGCATTAGTTCCCTAAAACATTGTTTTAAACTAAAATCCAAAGACAATTATTGAAAATCTATCACTTTTCTAAAAATCAAAAAATATGCAATTTTAATAAGTATTATAGCAAATTGCATTAATCCATTTTGCATTAATCTTCTATTAATAATATTAGAATTGATATTTAGTTTGGATTAATATTAGATTGGGCTAACATTTTATCGGCGCGCGTGCAAAATTCCCTCAGCACGTGACGAGGTCTCGTCCTTTCTCGCACGTGACAAAAAAAAACGTGAATTAAGAGCACGAGCTATGACGACATGTATAGGGCACGTGCCAAAGCATTAAAACTATATAAGCAGAAAACCAGCATGAAAAGCTCCCCCTTCTTGCTTTCCCTGCAAAGCCAGGCGCATATAGAAAGCACACGAAAAATGCACAAAAATAACCAAAAGCGGAAAAAAAAATTAAGCGAAAATATTACAAATTTTCCCCCTTTTCGCCCAACACAATACCTTCCCATGCAGACCATTCATTGTATGTATGTGTATATGTATAGGCCTCATGTGCAATCGCAGCGAATTCCATTTATTGTATATTTCAAATAAGAAAAATAAAAATTTGGATACCAAAATGTATAAAGTTAGCATGTGTTGGGTGCCTTCAGAATAGGATTAGAAAGGGATTTACACGCGGAAAACACCACTGATGAAATGCATGACCCCCAAAAAATGTGCATTTATTCGGCAAGAAATACCCCCACAAGCCTATAATAACCACAACATGTACTAGTGAAAATAAGTATAGACCTATACACCGAAATATAAGGAATTGTTAATGGGGGGGGAAAATGGGGGGGAGGGGGGGTAGAAATACCAATTTGAACCGAAATATCACAACCTCAGGTTAGGCCTGGACGTTATAAGACCCAAGATCAATTTTTAAGATATTAACTATATAAACCGAGTTCAGGTTTAACATTGAATCGTCAAAATATATCCTTACATGCACCTGTAATCAATTTAACCTTCAATAAACACATAATGACCAGGTACGACTGGTGGTCAAAAACAGTACTAAGCGCATAGTACCCAGACATTGACTCGTTTACGTTACTTGTGGCCAGTTACACCAACACGCAAGAGTTAACGTTAATCTCAGGTTAATTTCTTTTAACATTCCTGAATTTCCACTGTCCCAAATCAGTCACGTGATCATGATAGTCCAGGGTTAGGACTTAAATGTTGTTGGTGCAACTGACCCTTCCCTCAAATATTCACACTACAAGCTAGGATCACAATAACGTGATACATGATTCAAAAATCATGTGACGTCACTTAAAACGTCTTTGTCCGATTATGGGTGTAACCACTTGCATAGGTGTAACTAGTATATTTACCAAAGGGTGGGGGGGTCAGACAGGTATGTTGAAGAACGGCAGGTCCCCAGCATGGGTAGACTCCAATATAATTTTGGGCCCAATGGGGAATATAAATATAAGGCATGCAGGTTAAAGCCAATTTCACCTGGACAATTATAATAGTTATGCCCTCGTTATAGCTCTATTTTAAATATATAACCACTAGTTTCCAATGATTGGTTAATCGATATAACTGTAAATGTAATAATTGCACATTAGATATCCATCATTATATATAGATGCCTGGGAAAAATAGGCGCACGGGAGATATACAGGTGTAACATACGTCATCAACTGCATTCATTGATCGCATTGCAGGTAAATGCATTCGCACACAAAACGCATATTATTGTAATGCTCAATTAATAATACATGCAAAAAAAAAAGCAAGTATATATTTATTTCAAAGTTATATCCATTCAGACTGCCAGAAAGGCCCCGTATTAATAACTCTCATGGTTTTTGTCCAAATATAATTGTTTACAAATAGGTATAGCCTACTTATACTCTATTCCTATTTCGAAAATGAAATTCCCTGACTTTCCACGTTTCCCCCTGACCAACTTAATAGTTTTCATATAAACAAAACTGTAATAGATATATTATATATATAAAGGTAAATTTGATTAGGCCTACAACTATACATTTACATTTTAATAGGTCCCATCCCCCATCAACAAGAAACACAAATGCTTTTTTTTATTATTTGAATTAAAAGCTAAAGTAAGGTTAAAATACCAAATTATATATAGTTGAAAATCCATAAAAAATTAAAAACTAAATAAGTGTTTTTGTTTAACTGAAAATTATTTTTGTGAGTCCTAAAAATTCTATATAATAAAATGGCACTATAGTATTACTCTATTGTTCAGGTGAAATTTTACTACAGTGAATTTGATAGGTAAAATTTCGATTACAATTAAATTATGCAAAATATATTTCCAAGGGAAAGCCCCACTTTGAAAGAAGTGGGTTTGTAGGAGGAAGAGCAAGAAAAATTAAAAAAACTAACGAAAATTCTAATTGGATTTGAGCCCCACAAATCATTCAATAAAATGTCCCGAATACATGGATTTGGTTGAAAATGCAAACACCAAATAGGTGCCATTTTACTGACAGTGTGTAGCGCCCTCTACTAAATGAAAGGCATCAACTCTCGTGAAACACTTAGACACGCACGTCCTAGAGGAGGGCGCCACCAACTGTCAGTGTCTGTTGAAATCTGTGGAAAAATGGCGCCTAACGTGTATTTGACAAAACGTCATGAATTTTTTAATATGGAAACAATGCTGCAATTGTTATAGGCTATTCTTGACACAGCCATGTGTGAACAACTGAAATATCACTTGTTACAAAGTGGGATTTTCCCTTTTAAGAATTATCACTGCTTCCATCACACTTCTCAGTGAATTCTTCACGCCGCAAATAGGCCATATTTCACACCTGGCAGTTCACACTTCATACGCAGCTTGTCATCTGATCCATGAAGTGTGAAATAAGAAGCGTGAAGCATGATTAAGACCATCGGGCTTCATTCTCCCGTTGCAGTATAGCTTTGTTCGGTGACTTACGGACCTCTCAAATGTATATGAATATGTGCAATAACGTTATTCAGTTGCATCTCTGTATTTAGATAAACCTTAATTCCGATTGATATCGCATATAATATAACTAAAGTAAAAATACAATTGAATTGATGATCACGAAATGGGGATCAACTATTTCCTCTCTTTACTTCAAATTGTGCTTAAGTTAGGGCTTAACAGTATATACATAAGATATATATATATGGAAAAGTATCCATCATTCATATCAAATATAAACGGATATATTGTAAAACTTTAGCATTTCCATCAATTGCATCAATGCGTATACAAGTGAATAAATTTCACAATCCCTATCAAAAAGTTTTAAAGGGAAAGTCCCACTAAGTTTTGCGCCTATTTGGACTTAGCATTTTCAACCAAATCCACGTATTCTAGACGTTTTATTCAATGATTGGTGGGCTCAAATCAAATTGCAATTTCCACGAATTTCATAATTTCTCATGCTCTTCTTCCTTCAAATCTTTCTTCTTACAAAGTGACAAAGTAACACTTACTATAGATACGAATGCCTGTGACAATAACATGGTGACTACAAATTTTTGTAAATAAAATTCCCCGAGTTTTCCAGGTTTTCCAGGGTCATTTTCACATTTTTCCAGTTTCAAAAACATTTATTTTGGATGGTGCGACGATAAAAAAAAATGAAATGCACAAATTTCAAAGCTAATCATTTGCTTTCCATTGAAGAGCCAAAACATCATTTTTGATTTTTGCAGCAGCCAATTAAGCAAATCCTTTTTGTGTGCTGATTTTTAGGATAATGTTAAAAAATACCAAATAAAAAAGGTGATATTGAAAGATTCCAGGTTTCAATTCAAAATTTCTTGAGTTTTCCAGGTTTTCCAGGTTATAGTAGTCACCATGAATAATAATTTCAACAGAGTTATATTGAAGAAATCACTACATTTTGCCAAAATACGCGTTAGGCGCCATTTTGCATAGATTTCAGTATATACACTGAAAGTAGGTGGCGCCCTCTAGGACACGCGTCTACGTTTTCCACGATAGCTGATGCCTTTTATCCAGTAGAGGGCGCCACATACTCTCAGTAAAATGGCACCTATTTGGACTTTGCATTTTCAACCAAATCAATGTATATACCATATCCGGGACATTTAAATATTGTTTGGTGGACTCAACTCAAATTTCAATTTCCACGAATTTTATAATTTTTCAGGCTCTTCTTCCTTCAAATCTTTCATCTTACAAAGTGGGACTTTCCCTTTAAACTCTAGATACATATACTTAAAACTTAAAAACAAGTTTTCGAGATCATTTGGGGGGGGGGGGAATTGAATTGCAGTTTTCTAAATTCCATGATATTCCTTAAATCCTTGCAAGACAGGAAAATAAAATAGGCCTATACACACATGATAAGCAAATTGTTAATATTATAAAAATTATTTTCAAATAAAAATTTCAGTCATAAAACACCCCATCAGAGGATGACTAAAATTTACACAGCTTATTGAAGGTTTTAATGTATTCAATTCAATTCAATTCAACTCAGTACCCTACGATCAGCATATTATGATGCCATTTGGTAGGGGGGTTATCCCACAATGTAAAACCAATCCATGCATTCGTAAAATCACCAATAAAATGGTCCAGTTTTATTTACAATTTCGATAATCTTGAATTACAAACGAAAAGGGGGGGTAGGGGAAGGGGGCATATAATCTTACTTACCCCCCTACATAAATAATGTTATTTATACCTTCGTGTATATACGTGTCAAAATCCATTAGATGATCTATTTGGTTCCCAGGAAGTACTTAATGCCATTTCCTTATTTACCCTCGCCCCCCCTTAACATATATACACGTCCCAAGAAATTCATCTCAGAGCCGATAGAGAAAATGGAAAAGTGAGTGGTCATCAATGCCGGACACTCAAATTCCAACTGATGGAAAGTACATAAGTAATCCCATTTCTGGATACTTTTAAAAGTATAACTATATCACATATAGCGTGTGTACATGTATATAGCTCACATCCCATCAATGTATATATCACTAGGCCTTAGTAATGTTAAACTTAATATTGTTAGTGGTCAAGTCAAAGTAAAAACAAACTTTTCTCTTATTTTTCTAAAGACAAGAGTGCTAAACACACACACATTCAATTTTATCTAACTATTTTCTTTAACTTAAAAAGTATAAAAAAAGACACGTGTCACTTACTATTGCAGTCACCAGGGGGCGCAAGCAGCTCAAATTTATACCACGTCGGATGACCAATCAAAAATGCAATCTTTCAATCTGCAAAATGTAAATGCGAGCGTGAATTAGCGAATGTGCACATCAAATACACCAGATGCAGAGTTTAATTGAATAATTCAGTTAATATTTGCATCTGGAGTTTTTTTTTAACAGAGACTATACAATGATTTTTAACAACAAAAAAATGGCACTTTTGCATTTGAACTTGGCTACATAAATGATAATTCTAAGTCGGCGATAACCCTTGGCACCTACTTAGTTAACCACATCCCAGACCATTCATGCCATCAAAGTGATTAAAATTCAATCTATAGTTAATGAAATATGCAAAGACAACAGGCAAATACACTCTGCCATGGAAGGGGAAATTAAAAACCTGTTTTACTTTGAACCTTGGGTTATAAATGACAAGAGCCTTCCCTATACAATAGTCTAGATGGTTTCATTGTAATCGCATCAAATGGATTGATAAACAAACCTTGGTTAATAACAATTTAGAATTACTTGTTACAATGCGAAAAGTCAAAACGTGGTATAACCAGGACTAACTTAAACTATGACGTCCAGCTGACGTCATGGAGATATGCTCACGTGACTGTGACTGTGTATAGAAGCTTGACATTTATTATAAAAATAAATGTAAGTGATAAAACAACACATATTTAATATTATTGTTGTTCAGTAAATAATTAAAGAGTTGAGATCCAAAAACCACATTAGTCCATTTTCCTGAAAATGAGTTATTTATAGATAAAAGTATTGTTCTATCCACTAAATCAATAAAAAAAATTGGGGTGAGATAGGAGAAAGTTGCTCATTTTGACCACTGTAGATCACTATGCGCAGAATTTTGGGTAAAAGTTACCCAAATTTGGGCATAGGGTTAAAGTTTAAAGTGGACTCAAAACCAGTAATTTCCTTAGAGAGAAGTTTCCATCTTAAAACCTAAGCTCAAGAATTTTAAAATAATAATTTTTTATGCAATAAAACCGGATATTCTATAAACGTATATATTTCTCAAAACATGAAATCTGGACTCACGTGGTTAACATTAAGGGCCAATTGTACCAACAAGGGTTAACTTTAACCCACTGTTAAGCTTAGGTTTTCTCTACTTTACTGAAT
>JAQIXP010003521.1:0-12903 GCA_034700285.1 Proteroiulus fuscus
GAAAAAAAAATGCAAGAAAAAATCCCAAAGGTTACGGAGACACACGTGCAAAATGGATAGATACACGTGCATCTCTCTCTTTATATATAGTAGATAGATAGATAGATATTTTCATTGTTTACATTTACTAGATATGAATGGCTGGGATAATAATAAGTGCAACAAAGTCTCCATGTTGCAGAAATCACAACTTAATTGCCAAATGCATGCTAGGCGTCATTTTTCCATAGATTTCTACAAACACTGAAAGTTGGTGGCGCCCTCTAAAGACATGCATGCCTACGTGTTTCATGAGAGCCGATGCCTTTTATCCAGTAGAAGGCGCTACACTCTGTCAGTAAAATGGCGCCTACTTGGGCTTTGCATTTTCAACCAAATCCATGTAGCCTATTCAGGACATTTTATTTAATAGTTGGCATATGCTCAAATCAAATTGCAATTTCCATGCCATCCCTAATTTTTCATGCTCTTCTTCCTACAACCATGTGCACTTTTTAAAGTTAAACTTCCCCTTTAAATATATTCACTTGCCAGACTTCAGTAAAGCCATTACGTTTTCCTTCTTCGATTTAAACAAACTTCAAAACACATTATTAATTAATTACAGCATTTGTTCTGCCAATCCGGAAGCATCCAACAAGTATTTTTCAATAAAACAAAGACAAATTCACCAAGAAGAGCATTCGAAACTAATTCTTTTCGTTACGATTTTACAAAGCATATTTCACGTATTGTTTTATGCAGTTTTCAAGTTCAGTCCTATTGAGTTCCTCGAAGCATGATATAAACCATGCTTACGATGCAGCCAATTTGGCCATTGTTTCAATTTTTTGCCTTCAAAATATTTATCTCATTGCAAACATGGCCTCAAGTCTTAATAAACATTCTGCAGATGTTAAACATACTACATGAAATCCCTAAAGATAATATTTGAGAAAAAAATTGATAATCTGTCATGGATGTTTGACAGCCTCGGATTAATGTTTAAGATATTGTTTACAATACACAAAATAGGAGCCTCTTGCTATTATAACATGGGATCTTTTCAAAAATGTTACAATAGGCCTATACATCACAAGCACTTCCTTTACACAGATGTTTTTAAATGAGTTTTGAAGGCGTGTGTGCCATACATAAAATATCATGCAAATAAGATATGAATTGGAAGATTAAAAGGGTCGTTCATATATTACACAATACCCAAGGAGGAAGGAATGGGCTTAAAGTACAAATTTCCATGACTTTATGACCTGGTTTACACCGAGCAATCTTAATGTTAATTTAATAAATAGAATTTTTCACTAATGAATCTAGATTTACAGCATTACCAGGAGTATGATTTCTACAATTCTTGTGAATTCTGTAAGACTTAAACATTAAGAACTAATTAAAACAGTTGGTAAGAAAATATACGAGTAGGCCTAACTGCATATAGGCCTGCATTATATGTCAAATGGTTGGCAATTTACACATAATTCAATTCAATACTGAATCTAGCAAGGCTTGCTTTCATCCCCCACAAATGTCCAATTTTAGTTTTTAACTTTAGGCTAATATTTCAATTTGTCCTAGAAGTTTCTAGCAGAAGGATAGTCTTAATACCTTAAGAGGATTGGATGTTTGGAATTGCCCTATATAGTAAAAATCATCTTTAAAAAAGTCCTATAGGCCTATGTAGTCATGCTCTATAGTACCTCAAAATGAGAGCATAAAAATGACTGGGCTGTTACATTTTATTGAGTTTTAACGATAGTACGTGATAGTTATATTCTGAAAAAAGGATAGGCTCATAAATTCTTAGGCTGGGTTTATGTAAGCAGCCGAGAGCTGGAAAGCTGCAGCCCAAAGCTGATAGTGTTCTTTTTGCCATTCTATTTGTATGGCAAAGACAACGCTATCAGCTTTGAGTTGTAGCTTTCCTGCTCTCAGCTGCTTACATATACCCAGCCTTAGTGTAGCCTATAGAGATATAGAGATCTTAATTTTACCTCATCATAATTTTTGCATCTATATTTCACCGAAATCAGTTTTTAAACTATAGTAGGATAGATTGAAAATTTATTATTTTCCATTAATGGTTCATATTTCCAAATAGTACAGACTATTAAGTCAAATATATAAATCATGCTTTCGGATTGCATTAAAAATCAGCGGTTCAATATGTGGTTACTTTCGATTTTCCATTGTCATTATTTTAACATGAATACAGTTGGGAGAACTATTACTTCCACGTAATTTAACTTGGTTTTAATTAATTCCAAGTTGCCATAAACCATGATTTTGTTCAGGTGGTGGTCTTGTGGCTTGATTATCAACATGAGTTTGGCAATTAATGCGCAGCTTCATCATTTTCTTTAATTAATAGGAAATCCCAAGAGAGAAAAAATGGAAAAGGAAAGTAAATTGGAAAACAAGTTCCTAGAGTTATAAAACGTCCAAAAAGAAAATTGAGAAAAAAAATCGGTGCACTAAACGAAAACTAAGCCAGTTGGCAATAAGCCAATTATATAACTGATACAAAATACAAAAGTGACTAGGCCTATTAAATGCAAAAGTTTTCAATATTTTCAAAACCACCTTACTAGTAAAGTATCTCACTTGTAACAATTAAGTGTTTTTTAAATTTTAGGTAAACAACAGTTGAGAAGATTACTGATATTAATATTTTTAGCAGACTTTAATATCATAATCACGACGTTTCCACAAGTTTATATGCCATTTTTATATTGATGAATTCATTTTGGCCTCGCTTTTTTGCTATGGAATAATTGCGTATTGAATAATTGCGTATTGAACTGTACCTGTACAATGGTAGCCACAATAAATGATTTACACAATGCAAAAACAATGTTAAGCCTAAGATGGCCGCCAACATTGTCTCGAAGTAAACGCTTGAGGGCTCTGTATTAATCCCAGGACTAGGCCTATACATAAAAAAATGGCGTCATTTCATGAAACTCATGCATTCATTATTCAAACTCACGCTGTTTGCAACTAAATATTCATTGAATGGTAGCACCGATTAGCCTACCATTTCAATTTCCATTTTCTGCCTTATTTTTTATTGTTGCTATTTAAAAAAAAATAACTTGTTACAAAGTGAGACTGTCTCTTTCAAAAAACATTTTGTATTATACTGGATTTTTCTAATCTCCAGCAAAACTGGTGGCACAGAATAAAGCGTTTTTTGGTCAATAAAAATAACACGAATAAGCAACCTCAGTCAAGATGTAATTACATTTCACTTGAATAAGTAAAAACATGAAAACAAGATTTGTGTTTCATATAATTGTATTTTGCTATAGTATAGCTATGGCATTTAAAAATGCAATTTTTTTCTGACAAAAAGAGTATGGGGTCATAATTCAAGCTAAATCCAGAGGTCAAAATTCTCATTCCTCAAGAGACAGTTTAGTGCAGTGGATCCTAACACAAGTTTATTATCGCCAAAATTGTATAGGGTTTTTGGCGTTACAATTGTCCAGTGCGCAGACAGATGTTAAATAGCGTGATACATTTGATCAAGGGGGAATAAAAATAGTGCAAAACTGTTGAAAAAAATCCTGAGAATCAGAGCACATGGCAGGCAATTTCCAAATCCATGACAAGACATGTTGTTCATTCAACTGTGAAAATCGACTCTGAGATTTTTGTTATCAAGAAGCCAAATAGTGATTTGTCAGCCTACGCTTTTCTACTCCTCGGCTTTTAGTGTTTTGGGACATTTACACCAGCGAGAAAACCCTTTAGAAATAGTGTCAGAAATTGGATTGTTTTAAAATGCAAACGTTAACCAAACCCAAGCTGAGTCATATAAAATAAACTGCCGAGAGTGTTCAAGTATAAAAGGATATGAGCTATATTATATGCCAGTACACTATTCAACAAAAGAGTAAATTAAAGGAATCAAATAACTAACAATATAATTTGAAAACCTGGCTTTTTCAATAAAGTTGAGTCAGCTACACCATATAACTACAGGTGTAACTATAAAGGCTAAATAACATTTTCATTAGAACAATAACGCTGACTGGTTACCTTTCAGTTCTTTTTTTTTATGAATGTGGTATAGTACATACAGGGTGTATGATAGAACGTTCAAGATGAAAAAAAATATAGCATGAACATTTTTTATTTACTAAATATGCAATACTATGCAATAATTTAATCAATTCATCATGCACATGGGTCAATTTAATGTATTAACATAGCAAAAATCCCAATTTCAAACAAAATTTACGCTATATAGTTGTAGGCAGGGACGTCATTTCAACTTTTTGCTAGGGGAAGCAGACCTAAAAAAATTTTCAAAATATTTAGCCGCAGGCGAAAATTTGAAAGTTTTTGTTCTTAATAGCTAGGCCTATAAAATTGAAAAAAAAAATGCGCCGCAGGCGACTTTTTTTGCTCAAAAACACTCAAAAATGGACTAAAATTCACCAAAAGTGCCTATTTTGCCAGTTTATTTAGTATATGTCAGAAAGTTGGGGGGGGCAAATGCCCCCTGCCCCCCCAAATGACGTCCCTGGTTGTAGGGAGGGCAGAGGCTAGGGGACATTTTTTTAAAATATAGAATAAATTTTAGTTAGGCCTATAACACTAATTTGATTAATGTAAACGTGGTTTTACCGGGTATTTTGAGGCAAACGTTTGTTATAAATCTTTTAGACGTGGTAGGGTTAGTTTCTGATCCCCCCCCAAGGAGTTTTCTAAGAGTAGTTGGGGGGTCGCCACAAAGAGGTGGGTTTACCCCCCCCCTCCCCAACCCCCCTGGCAAATACCACACTGCTTGTATTATTGCATGCAGTCCTAAATTGAGCTGTTTCCCAATCATTTTGGAATTCAAGTCATCGTGCAGTATATCTACTGATCTACAGTGGTCAGTGGCGGCTGATGGCTATATTAGAACATGCCCTCCCAACACCTATGCAATCAGCTATTAGCCAAGGAATAAATACCACGACCTGCAATAACCAAGGCAATAACATATTAAAGTAATTAAGGATCAAATATATAAGGCCTATACCTTTACATTGTACTTATTTACACGGCTATGACTATAGCCACTATATTGCCTAAAAGTGAGCGACCACTACGACCATTAGCCTTAATTTGCAGGTCAGTGGCAACCTAATAAAACAGCAATCTGGGCAACAAGAAAAGCATCTTTTCAAGTGCTAGATGGTCACTTCACTCAATAGGCTGTTTCATGGTTGACTAACTGACCATAAGCTCCTCGTTACACAAAATAATCGTCAACATTAATTGTCTTGAATGCATTAGGGCCTACGAATAGACTGGCCAGAAAGTGGAATTTAAAGAAAACATTCTCCTGAATGCACTAATTTCAACTACTATATAGCAGGGTCCAGTATAGCAAAAAAAACCCAAAACTGGCCAACATTGACTAGCCAGGGCTATATTTACAATCAATCAGTTATCAGTCTCTATTTATAAGTGTATTAGCTTAAAACTGTTAGCCAAAGAATATACTGCATAGTTAGGCCTGCAAACTAAGAGATACACTTCATTTTGCTTTAAATAATAGGTTATTAAAGGGAAAGTTCCACTTTGAAAGAATTATTGTGGTTCTAGGAAGAGCATGAAAACTTAAGGCATGTAAATTGGAATTTGCAATGCTTTGAGCCCACCAATCATTAAATAAAATGTCCTGAATACATGGATTTGGTTGAAAAGGCAAAGACCAAGTAGGCGGCATTTAACAGACAGTATACGGCGCCCTCTACTTGGTCTACTAGATAATAGGCATCATGAAACACGAAGACATGCATGTTCTAGAGGGCGCCTCCAACTTTTAGTTTCTGCTGAAATCTACGGAAAAATAGCTGGGCAAATATTGTGATTTCTTCAATTTGGAAACTCTGCTGCAATTATTATCTGTCACAACCATATCTAGTAAGTGTGTACTTGGTACTTGCTACAAGGTAGGACTTTCCTTTTAAGCCTGCAAATTATCAGGAGAAAGTGAGAGGAAGTAATAATGTCCAGAGCTTTTCAGATGTTCGTGATTTGAATCAACGATTTCTGTTTTTAAATTATGTGATTTTAAATCGGCCGATTAAAATCAATCCAACCTTTTTATCAAGCGTATCATAGTGAGTGGATTTAAATGTAGGCCTAGATCTACTACATGAAACCCCTCAGAATTATTTTTCTGCCCCTAAATTGGTCTACTGCCAAATCACTTGCGTATAGATATATATACCATGTAACCATTGCTATTTTGTAGGATATATGATAAAAGCGAACCATCATGGGACCATGTAGAAAATGGTGTGCAAAATGGAAATTCGATTTTTTTTCAGGCGAGTTTTTTTCACGTTTGAAAAGTCTTTCAAAAAATTGATTTATTTGTTTTCTTTCTAGTTGCACTAAAAGAAAACAGCAACATCATCTTGGTAAAAACAAGGAACTCTTGAACACGGCATAAATAAGCTATATAGCACTTACAGGCGCACATCGCTTATGTTTAAACTTTTTCACAGTTTTCCAATTCACTATATTGTCTTCAAAGCAAATTTTTATAAAACAGAATAGAATTCTACATGTAAGCCTTCCATAACAGCTCCCAATGTTTTATTTTAAATCGCTTCCTTGCATTTTCATTCGTGGGTGACCTGGCATGACGCACTTAAAGCACTTTTTGCCATAAATTTACATTACATCCACATTATGAAAAAAATGACTTAATGTGATCATTTAACGCTTTATAAATTTCTGCCAACATCTGCCAAATTAATTTCAAAAGGGAAAACATAATTGCTAGGGCCTATATATGCCAAAAATAACTGAGAAAAACTCAGTATAGCTCTAGAAATTTAGATTATTCTTAACTTAGATAACTTCTTGACTACCATTTTATTTTTTGTTAAAAGGAAATGAAATTAAAAAATAGACAATTACCGGGATGACAATTGATTTCATTTGGTTATTAATAAATGGAGTATTTAATTCTAGGCTTATAAACACTTTTAATTTCAACAAAAATTTTATATGGTGCACTCCATAAATCTCAAATTTTCTCTAAGAGTGAAAATGACGTCACGAGGCAGCAATAGTGCAATCATCAGTATAACCATATATACTCAGCTCTATACGTCATTAGCAACTCGGATTGTATGACATGCTGCAAGTCCTGTAACGTCAAACAGCTAACGAATTTTATAGACATAATGACGCGTCACATGTGCAAATTAGTTGATGACTATAACCCTTAATTTCCTGGGCCAATCTAAATTTCAAATGGTGTCAAGATCAACCTGCAATACCTGCATTGAGCTAAGCAAATTTTCCATTGCTGAGAAACACCTGCTCCTTTTTACCTCAAATACCCCTAATAATATTTTTAGGAATATAAGAACAGTGGGGCATTAAATGCAGAAAAATTAGCAATATCCATAAAGGCTTTAATAGGCATTAAAAAAATAAGGAAACAAGTAATTGTCTGATTAACATTCATGAGCTTTTCTTTAAAATAATCAAAACCCCTTAAGCTGTCCTTGCTACAACTTTGGTGACCAAATAGGTACCGTATTGCTTTTAATTTATGATTGCCTATGATGAAATGCTTACACCCTAGCAAAGAAGATGAGTGTAAATAAGGTACTTCAAGTATCAACGAACACATGTACTAAACTGCTAAAATTAAATTAAAAATTAATAGTGCTGGCACATGTCCTTGACATTGCTTGTGAATTCCATAGATTGGAAACTGTCATTACTCCAATAAACAGGCAACATCTCGTAATAGCAAGATAAAAATGGGTTATAAATGGAAGATGGCAATTCATTAAGAATTCTCGAGCACTTTTAATGTTATTAATTTTATCAAGTCAAGATAAAAACATTTTTGTTTAGGAGGTGCATTAGACGTGCTCATTTTGACTAAATCGGTTAGTATTAGCCAGTGGTCATAATGTGTGGCTCAATTTAATAGTTCATTTATAGGCCTATAATAACTATGAGAAAATGTAACAGAAATAAGCAATTAAATTGTACTTGTGACAAAGTTTTGTGGAACAGACTTTGGCTGAATATTTTAAGTTCTTCTTGTGATTTATTGAACCTTGAATGAAATTTAAGGTTGCGAAATTACCTAAAATGAGCGAAATGCCTTAATTGTTTGTCCCTTGGACCTTGACCTATCGTTTACAACATAGGCGACACATTTTTTTTTTTACAAATTTATCTGCAAAACACGTGTTGCACTTACAATCGCACATTTCCCAATTCCTAAAACAATGAAGTCCTATATATTGCAACCATTTGTAACTATTTTTGCTCTGTTTTGCTCCAATTTCACTTTACCATGCCTTTTAAAGAAGTTTCTAGAAAATGATGGTGAGGACTACCGACTACGACAGTAACGCCATACTTGAGTATAATTTGTTGATAAAGTTTTAATGATATGCCGGTACTTACTTTTTGTGAATTTGTGATTTATTCTAACCGGTCCTAATCCTTCTTGATCCTTGCTTCGAAAGGGGTAATTAATGTTTCCACTTTCCGGATTCTATATCCATTTTAATTTACGCAACACTTGGGCCCACTATCTTAGCGTCGATACGCGGTTACAAACTCTTTTAACTTCTTTTCCATGGGAGCAGTGAATTGCCAACAAGTTCAAAATCAACCCTTCAAAGTTATGTATCAACAACAAGATTTCTCTTTTACTTTTTCGCGTAGAAATGTACACAATCCAATTTATCCAAACACAAGAAAGATGCCCAGGATACCATCACGACGACGACCAAAGCATGACTGAAATTTCAACTGCTCCAACGTGCAGCTTACAAAAGAGGGCGCTCTAGCATAGAAGAACTCGCGGTTGGCGCCAAAGGACCTAAAGGGCATTGCAAGGTGATCACTAGGGGTCGCTACATTACATCTGTACTATATCCAAGGTCACTAACGATGTACATAATATTGCTTTGCAGCAGGGGAAACTGGGAGGGCTATACCCCCAGTTTTCCGAGAATATAATATGGTTTTATAAAATTTACTAGACATGCAGAGGCTATATGGACCCAGGGGTTAGCCCACCCAGTTTTTTGAAAAAAATCTATTAATTAGATACATGTTATATATTAAAAGAAAAGTATAGGTGAATGTGTACATGTAGTTAATAGCTATATTAAAGAGCAAAAACATTGATTTGGGTTGTGAAAACAGCTGACACATATTTATTTTTACAAAAACATAAAAGAATTCTCGGACATTTATGTTACGTTACGGCACTTTACCTATTTCCAGGAATTTCGATTATCGCTCTCGGAAAACTTGAAAAACTGACTTCCTGCTGGTCAATCAATACACGTATACGTAGTACGATAAAATGTTTTCTGAATGGTCTCATAATGAATCCTGCAAAAATAAAATAAATTCATTTATTTCAGTGACAATTCGACAGATAGATATATTTTATTATAACCTACTTGGATTTTGTGCATGTTTTCCAATTTAAAATGCCACAAGCTTCCTTAAAGGTTTTCTGAACTTTTCGCTTGAAACTCCTCTGATATGGCTCGCTAATAGGTTTATATTTCTTACAGTTCCTGCCACAACAACAGAAAAATAAATAAATAAAACAGTAAAAACAACAAAATGTAATATTTTATAAATATTAAATTCGTTTCCAAATACCTTTTTTCGCATTTGGCTCCATAATAGCCATTCGGACATAAGCACTTGGATGGGCTGACACACTTGCCACCATTTAAGCATCCTTCCTTGCACACGGCTTTTCAGAATGAAAAATAGAAAATTTAATAACAGTTATAAACTTGACCTTGGATTATGAGAAAATGAGTTCGAATCACAAACCTGTTTCACACTCATTTCCAGTATAGTACGGTGGGCAACTGCATTTATTAGGGCCAACGCACGAGCCACCATTAATGCACGTAGGATTGCAAATAACTGTTCACAAATAAATTAGGATTCACCAATTTAATCATAAACCCAGCATAAACCAACAAAAATCAATGAAAACTTATTTCTGATTTTGCCTACATTTCTCGCAGGAAACACCACTAAACCCAGATTTGCAAAGACAAGTGTAAGGCTTGATGCAGACACCTCCATTTTGACAAGATGGCGGACAGATGGCTGAATAGAAAAACACCAAATGCCCTTTAAAAACAATTTAATACAGAAGTAATACTCTGCCAGAATGATTATCGAGATGCGGTACTTACGGGTCTCACACTCATGTCCTGTATACCCAGAGGGACAAACGCATTTTTCCGGTGACACGCAACATCCACCATTTTTGCATCCCTTTTTACACACAGCTATTTGTAAATAATGACAGATTTAGCATCAAGAATTCATTTTTTACTCATTGACTAATAATAATACAGCTAATAAACTCAGTCAGTTTATTGCTTGAAACTATACTTAAACTTGGCAAAAATGCCTTGGCTAACATTATTACCAAGAAACATTTTTGCATACAATATTATGCAGTGATTTGAAACTTAAGTGTTTATTACAACACTATTGGATTATTTACTAAATTAAAAACTAAAACATTTTCCATAAAAATTGCTAGCTGTAATAATTTTAATTAGGTTTTACTATAGCTCAAAATAAACCCTGAATGTTGGCAAACAATGAAAACCCCAAGGTTATGCTGGTAAGCTTTAGGCATATATTCTCACGAAAGTATTGTTCTAAAATAGAGGTTAATGCATGTGCCTATTACATTTGATTTTATGGAATATGCACATGCATGGATCTCCATTTTAAACAAATCTTTGTGAGAAAAATGCACCTTCCTGAAATTTTTGATCCAAAATGGGGATAATCCAGCTAACCATATGTAGTTGGCAAATGCATTTAGCCCATTTAGGAACAAAAATTTCGTGAAGAAAATGCACCTTTAAGATGATAGTTACCAGTTTGACATGATGTTCCACTATAACCTTTGGCACATTTACATTTAAATGGAGCGATACAAACTCCGTCATTGTAGCAAGGTGGATTACATACGGCTAAGAATATACATAAACATTATTTTGCCTTGCATCAACGGAAATTGCCAAGAAAATTTCATTCTATTGCAATGTTCATTAAAATGAGAATAACTCATGACTCACGCAAGCAGCTTGGAGGAGCATATCCGTACAAGCAAGAACAACGATGAGGTGCGATGCACCGACCTCCATTTTCGCAAGATACTTGACAAACAACTGCATCCATAACAAAAACATATTTCCAAATAGTAAATAATTCTCCATGAGAATTGATAAGCTCTACAGAAAATTAGCTATATGATTTTTAGAAAAATGTTCTCACCATCTTGGCACCTGTTTCCAGTGTAACCGCTGGGACAAGTACACACACTTGATCTAAAACACTTTCCTCCATTTAAACATTCAGGACACGTTGCTACAATAAAACAAAAATACATACTAATTAATAGACAGTAATAAGGTAAAAAAAATGAACGAATTTCAGACAACCTGCAGTACCATGTTCACACCGACTTCCATAGAAACCAGATAGACATTTGCACTTGTTTTTATTAATACAAGTGGCGCCATTCAAACATTTATCACATTCATCTATATTATAATGAATAAAATTACTTTATTAGCATCAATTATCTCAAAAACATTCTATTGTACTGAAACTGAGTTTCTATGTTTCAGTATAGAATGTTTAACTTCTTACTTGCAGTAGATTCCTGGACAGATGTGATATTCACAGGCTTCAGTTTAGCTGGACGTTTATAGATTATAGGATTCTCTGTGAAATATTAACAAAATTTAACTAAAACAATGGCTAAACAAATTTCTCTCAAACGTTCTACACACGAAAGAGAAATAAGTAAAAAAACAAAATGGCTCTAAAAAAAATATGCCTAGAACTATTACCTGGTTTAGGGCAGACTTTTACTTCGCAAGTGTCAGTTTCGGACTTTTCCATTTGAGATTCGATACATTCTTCTAGATTATAGCCATTGTCCAGGCAGTAAGATGTTCTCTTTCGTATTCCTCTTCCACAAGTGGCACTGCAAGGACTCCAAGTCGACCATTCAACTTCTAAATAAAAAGGAAAAATCAATTGATCCAGAAAATATCAAACTAATCTCATTATAATATCCACGAATTAAATCTTTACCAAATTGTGAATTTCCCGAACCATGATCTGGGATGATCTTGTCTCCGCTTCCTTCTGGTAAATCGTAAGAAGCATCCATTACCAAACGTTCCAATTCGAGATCGGGAATCTAAATTGAATAAAGAATAGTTATTTTTAGAGTACAAATTGGTAAATTTGGTTCTTTCATAAACAGCGAACGAGTAAGAAAACAAAGTACAGTTTTGGATTCTCCGCAGTGTTGTTCAGCATCTCCTGCATCGATTGTGATTAATAACTGCTGGATATCTCCCTGTAAAGGAAAAAGGAAAACACAGTTAAAAAATGTTTGGAATTAATCATATATTATACAATGTCAACCTCCAATTAAAGGAAGTAACAATTTCCCATAGAAAAACCATTTTAAATTGTAAAATTACCTTCTTTTATAAAGTATGGCCAGAAAAAATTAAAACTTTTTCAGAAAAAATCATAGTTTTGTAAGACCTCAAAAATTAATTAAATAGGCAATTAAACAAAATAATTTTAGAATATTTCCTTAAGAAATGCTCCAGGCTAATAGCCACAATTTAAAATGCTTATTAAAGGGACAGTCTCACTTTGAAACAAGTTGGTTTTAACAAAAAGAGCGTGAAAAATTATAATTACAATGGAAATTGCGATTGCATTTGACAATATCTATCAATAAATAAAATCATCAGAATACCTGGATTTGGTTGGCAATGCGAAGCCTTAATAGACGCCATGTTTATTAAAGCATAGTAGCGCCTTCTATTG
>JAQIXP010003522.1:0-12902 GCA_034700285.1 Proteroiulus fuscus
AATGCATTATTTTCATGTACAAAACATTGACAACCATGTTCTTACCATGTTTGAAAACATGTAATAAACATGATATTTTCTGTAAGGGCCCTATAACAGACATTCTCCTATATGGTTGAGCTTAAATTCAGCATGGTTTAGCACTGTCGATGTCACAGTTCAAGCAGAACTTTTGCTAATGCAGTGTATAAATTCCGGCATGGATTTTCTGCAGACTGCACAGATGTCAGAGACTCTTAGAGTACCAGTGGTTTTCCTCATCACCTTTGTTTTCCCCTAATCTAGGTGATCCTAAGTTAAGTATATACCATTCTCTTCCAACATGCATGCAAGAAAAAATGGCCTAAACAAACCAATTCAATTTCGATTCAACTCAATACCCTATGATCAGCATATAGTGGGTTATATCAAACAATATCAGGAGGATAATCCCACGTCATACATAGTCGTAACTTAAACATCAGTTGTTAAATTGAATTCCTAACAATTTTGAACTAATTTTAGGAAGATTATTCCATTGTCTTATAGAACGCAAGAAAAAAAACAATAATAAGTATCCATTCTATAGCAGATCGAATTTCCTTTAGATTGGAGTGAACATGCCTATACCTCCAGGCCCGTAGTCAGGGAGAACATGGGGTGGCCATGCCCCACCCCCCTCCTCCCATTTGAAATTTCTTGCAATACCTTAACATGGGACAAAAAGTTTTGATCCCCCACCTCCCATCATTTCTACTGAGCTGGCCGTGGCTATGGCGCTGCCTATACCTCTAGCGTTAGTATATATATTTGGCTTAAAATATATCTGAAACTAAATTTAAATTACATGGCAAAGTAAACCTTTCGCACAAATCCATGCTTAAATCTTTCCTTCGAGATCCTTTCTGATCAAACATAATTAAAACTAAACTAAAATAACCTGGGACAGGGCCAAAGATCACTATTGCTAAAATCACTCTTTCAGTGGAGTTTCTGGATTATTGTTGTCAGTGTGAATCACTATTGTCACTGATATCAGTGCACATCACTGTATATAGTGATCCTAACTGTAGTTATATATACTATAGACTAAGTACCGGTATATAGTCTAAATTTGTTTCACTCATATACTGTTTTCATCATCAGTCCCCATAAATAACATAATATTAATCTCCATTTAGTGATCTACAACCGCCTTTGTGCCATGGTAGTCAGTATGCATATAGCATATCACTAATTTCTAAAAAAAATAAAATAATGAAATTCAAATCATTGAAATCCGCAGAGAGGAAGCCCACTAAAAGGGTTTAATTACCCACACTGCAACTGCATATCGATTGTCTTTTTTGATTAAAATTAATGCATGGCAGGAACGTCACATTAATGCTAAGAATGCATTTTAATTAAAAACCTTTGATTTTTCGTATTTTTCTAATGTGCAAGATTAAACGTTCTGTCGTAATGGGTCACACAAAAATTCAATTTTAAGATGAGCAAACATAACGAAACTATAGCGTATTTCTATACTTCATATTGTTTTTTTTGTTTTTTTAAATGAAGTGCAAGTATGTATAGCAAAGGGATAATATAATATATTTCTCCGAGGCAAGAAAGCATTAATTTATTTTCATTATGCATAGAGTTTTTAATTTCCCTCCGAGGGTTTGTCTTAATTTCCCTAAACATTCACGATAAAAGCTTAGAAATATGCTTACAATCAATATGAAGACATGTCACCAGAGGCAAAAAAAAAACATTTTTAAACATTATATATATATATATGGTTACATTATTAATGTGCAATGCAGTTTTGTTTCCGTTTTGCTTTAAGTCAACATTTGCTGAATATTAAAAGTTTAGTAAAATTACGGCAAAGAAAATTATTGTGGTTATAAAAGAAGATGAGGATTCCTAAATCCTTATTACATTAGTATTAAAAGAATTACACTTTTGTTTCAAATGGTTTAAAGTTAATAGTTAAAAAAGTCATAGAGATCCCGCACAGATCTAAGACAAGGGTCTTAGATTCCCATACAATTTTTGGTCCTATGAAGGGGGGGGGGGCAGTTTGACCGCCAACCCCCCCACCCCCCTCGTCCTGGGCACGCCTATTGTTTGCTTCAACAATGGCAGTGAAGTCTTTTTGCATCCATTATTTTATCCTAATAACTGTTCATCCAATTTTTCAAAACAAATTTCAAAAATAAGTTAAATAAAAGCTTATAGGTATAGCCTATACTGTAGATGCTTAAAGGAATAATATTTTCCAGTAAATATATCCCATTAACTTCTTAAAATAGATTTTCAATCCAATTATTTTACGAGCATATTTTTCAACCAGCAAAAGAATCAATTTACAATGTTAACATTAACCATTTGCAAAGGTAAATGATCAAAACAAACATCTCAAATGACAATCAGAAATAACATAGTCACTAGTGCATATATGCTATAGGATGCAGATAATATACTCTCGCACAAGAACTTGTTTAAAAATAATTTCAAAAGGCTAAAATTGAATGCCACTATACTCAACATAATCCGTAGGTGGCGCTACTAATATTCCCCAAAAAGGCTACTCTTTATGGCACTCATTTTGAACCAAATCACGCCTTTACCAATCAATAAATATTTATTCGGAAAGTCCAATGTTTCCATGTTTTTTCACCAGTTTTTGTCATTATAAAAATAACTCTTAACAAGTGACTTTCCCTTTAAATAAACCAAGATGAGGGTTTTCATGAATTATTAGATCACCAAGGGACACCAGATTACAACAACAACAAGCCAAACAAGAGGCAGCCTTACATGCAACATACTATAGTATAGTCAGTCACAACAAGAAATGCACACAAAAACACATATCTTAAAGAAGATGTTCTCTGAATTGGGAATGTGCCATCACTTACAAACTTTTCAACAAATTTCTTGTTTTCTTCAGTATAATTTACTTTGAAAAACAAGTTGAAATTCCCTCATGGTTTTGAATAATCAGCAGGCAATAACAACCCTGATTGTCAAGAGTCAACGTAATGAGCTCGTTTTATCAATTTGAATTATTTAATCGAGGATTCCAACCACGTCCGGGCTTAGGGATTTGCATTAAGCACAGAAAGCTACAGAAAAGAAAAGCCCAAAACAGAAACCGAGATAACGAAAGATTTGTTTCGTTTGACAAAAACCAAAAGGCAATTATTTTACTTAATTAAAACACATGCCTTAATGCAACAACATAAGGTGCACAACGTTTAATCCTTAACTTCGTAGTAGGCCTACCAATTAAACATTTTTAAGATTCCAATATTATTTAAAATAAGAAATAAATTATGCGTGACTCTCCACGACTTTTCCAGAAAATTTCCTGATAAAAGTTCAGAAAGTCAGAATATATGCCTACCACATGACTACTGCAATAATTTCTTGATTCCATTTATTGTAGTCAATTTGCAGTGTTTATGAATTTTCATTACAGTTC
This sequence comes from Proteroiulus fuscus, assembly GCA_034700285.1. Taxonomy (NCBI): domain Eukaryota; kingdom Metazoa; phylum Arthropoda; class Diplopoda; order Julida; family Blaniulidae; genus Proteroiulus; species Proteroiulus fuscus. The sequence goes on from JAQIXP010003522.1 coordinate 3,455, forward strand.
CTGAAAATTTCCTGACTTTATACTAAATGCAGGTTAAAATATAATTGTGATGAGTTGGAAAACATTAAGTGCTTATCAATCCTCTTAACATTTAAGATTTAAACCACAACGATTCCAGAAAAGTCAGACATCATGAAAAGGAAACTGGCAATGCATGGGATTAGTATTTATTTTGAAACAATCCGAGCTTATAAGAGTTCGAAAAGAGCTAATAAAATGGCCAGAACCTTTTAAAAAAATCAGAGTATTTAACATAATAAACATAACCAGTACATTACATAAAACCCTTTAAAATTCTAATACTTTACGGTAACCAGGGTGGATTACAATCACGACTTCTTTGAAGAAAAAAAACTCAAAATTTTATGCTATAAGCCACATTTTCTTATTTTTTAAGATGACATTGACATTACTAAAACAGTGTTTAACAGGACCGTCAAAGTTTCAGGATTTTTTTATTAACTGCATGTAGCTAAATGTATAATGGCAAGCCTTGAATACACCCTGCATGATTACTAGCCAGTGCAATTTTCCTGACTCTTTCCCTGCCATCCAAGGAACCTTCCACATCCTCGAAATGCACACATTACAGGGAAAGTACATGTATCTCTTCTAACAAAGTGATTTTTTATAGTTAAAGGCAAACAATATTTGAGAAAGGCATTGATATTATCATTTTCATTAATTTTTCAGCAAACCTACTATTATTCGGAAATCATGACTTTCAAAAAATATAAGGTCGTAGAAATGTGGCAGACTTTAAAGTATTATATGGATATTACTGGCTCAACGTATGGTAGTCATGTATGGTTAATTTAAACCATAATTTAACGATGATGATTAAGTCACCACTGTATGACGTGGGAGTATCCTCCTGATTGTGGGATAACCTTCCTATCAAATGACATCATGATAATGCTGATCAAAGGGTACTGAGTTGAATTGAATGGAAAAAAAAACATTGAAAGTGCTTAATGTTTTGGCTTCCCTTTTTCTCTATGGAATAATGAAATGTGTAATATTGTACATGTAAGATGTGCGCATAGGTTAAGTTTGGGGCACCATCTTACATACATAAAAATCTTCATTTATAATATTATTTACACAATGGATAAAGGGGATATTAATATGAACAAAAACCGCTGACCAAACAGTAACCCTGAAGGTAATCGGTACTTTCACAGAAAGCCTTTTGTAGAAGGTATTTTGGCAACTGTACATGTATTTTAGCAACTGGTGCTTTCGCAATTCTATATTTGCAACCGGTACTTTTTGTAACAGGGAAATTTGCAATTGACCATTTTTGCATATGTAATCTTTGCAACTACGTATCTAGTTTTGCAAAAGGTACGTTTGCAACCAGTAGCAATCCTTTGATTGGCAGGATTTTTTGGTTTCAAGTTAGATTATAGGCTACTAATGCCATAACAAATGTAGCAGTCAAATAATATTATAAATATATAGGATTTTAATGCATAGATCTCCGGTGCTATAATGCTCTTTATCATTAGGTGTGTTTTGGCATTGTTACTAGCTGGTCTTAGGCCGTAGTCATCCAGTTTACAAGTAGTTCTTAACTTATTCATAGGTTAACAAAATGCTAAAATGCAAGAGTTCTTCACTTCACACTGTCCCCAGGAAAGCTCCGTAATTTCTTTGATCTCATTTGGTACTCTACCTATTTAGGTAGATCATGAGTGGGTATATACCCGTTTGGTTACCCGGCACGCAAAAACAGCAGACGCCACAAGTAACACGTTTAAGGTTCAGACCATGTTACCAAATGGTAACACAGTCATATCGCCAAAATACGCCTAATATCCCACTTGTTTTCCACTAATATCCACTTTATTTGACGATGAAGGTGTCGGGCGTAGGTCTGCCTGGAGACGCTCTGGTGCAGATCTTGGTGGTAGACCTGGCTACAAGACCTTATAGCTATTCCTTTATAAAGATGACTTCTATGGCTCAATTCATAAGTAGCGAATATCCAATGTGATAACGGGGCTCATTTGCTACTTGTGAATTAAGCCATCGACCTGAACCTTGTAGGTATGTTGCCAGCTTAGCCTATGAATGCGCATAATTATTCCATAGCAATAAAATAAATGTAGTTGTGAAGAATACATGTTACAGTCCTTACTTTGTTAACTTTCCAGTTGCCAAAATTCCTTTGCGAGATCTCCCCCGTTTCAAGATTTCCTTCTGCGAATGTGCCCTGAACCAAAACTGACTGGGCCTACTTCTTTATGAAACTCGTTTTCAACCAGATCATGCTGTTTTCAAATAAATATTTCTAGAATGGTCAGTCCAATTAACATTTCAATTTCAACTGACTTTCCATTAATTCTACAAAATTTATTTGAAAAAGGGAAACCTTGGCAAATTGTTTTTTAAATTTGACAAAATCTACTGTTGCCCTCGTAGGTGTAGTAGGTGAAGTCGTCATAAATTTGTCGCACAAAACACGTATGCTTAATCCAGAATTCAAAGGAAATTGTTACCAAAAATCCATATTTAATGCCAGGTTTGGGGGAAAAGACACAAAAATAGTAGGATATTTTTCATTGGAAAAATCAATTGTTGGCATGCAGTGGAGATAACACTATAGTAAGCGTATACGACGTATAAGTTCATTTCAATCATAAAACTGCGAACCAATGTTATTTATTCAATAAAAACGAGGGATTTATGTAATAAATTCTCTTAGATCCATGTAGATCTTTTGTGAAAGAGACCATTCAAAAGTGAAATTAATTTCTGATGTGGAAATAGCATTTCTAGCTCAATCATTCCAGACTGTTTCCTTGATTTTTCTTTTTCAATTTAATACGTTCAAATTTGAAAACGTATAATGAAAATTGAAGGGCTAGTGGGAGGGAAGAAGTAAGAGCCATTAGCCATCAGCCTCCGACCGATTTAGAGATGGTACGGTTAAATAAATCATTAACTCAAACTGCGGGCCTCATACTCAAATGTCTGCACTGTCATCTAGGAAAAATAGTACATTTATTCTCAAAAATGGGAATTCTTTCCAAATAAGATTGAAATACTTTTAAAAAAAAATGTTTCCCCCAAAAATATAGGAATTCCGATAACTAAAGACTCTACAGGGGCGGATACAGGGGGAAGGCAATGGGGGCAATTGCCTCCCCCTTAGCCAGAAAATTTTGCTGTACAGTTTAGGCAGAGAAAATGGCCGCCTCCTTCCGTAATATGCGTTTGCCCCCCCCCCCCCCCTCCCCTTAGAAAAATCCTGTATCCGTCCCTGAGACTCTAGCTTATTAGATAGGTGGTCGATTCTCTAATGTGAATGCTAATAAAATCACAACCAGGATTGCCACTTATTTCTCATTATTTCCTCAGGTGCAATCTACCAGTCCAAAATATAGGAATAGTATAGAACTTTTCCCTGAAATATTGGAATTTACAGGAATTTCGTCAAGAAGTACTCAACTGAAAACTAACAAAAGGACTTGTCACAAGTTTTGCCAAAACTTTTGAAAACTGATGAGAGGATCTTTCATGATTTTCATCCTGCACCGTGTTGAAAAAAAACAACAACTTAAGAAATGGTTTCTAATCGCTCGGTAAATTGGCACTGTAAAAAAGAGCCATTCCACTCATGGGATTGCACATGCCATTAAGTAGAAAAAGAAACTGATCGGATTTTGGAGGAGTGATTGGACAAAAAAAAACCCTGCCACCATAAAAGCAATATATGGAAAACTGGCAAATTATTAATTGAGGCAGTTGTTACTCACTCCCGTGGGGATTATATAAGTGCGAGTAATACCATTGGCTTCCGTCACCTTGTCACATTAAGTGCCTGGCCTGTAACAAGCATGTCAGCTACACCAAATGAACAAAATAGGGCCACAAATTCAACGTGGCAAAAGCAATCAGTGTGGAAAATGTGGAAGAAAAAAAAAAAAAAAACCACTTCCACCACGTCCCTTAATTTGCCGGCAACATGCAGAATTAGGCAAGGTGGAATTACAATTGTACAATGGCTCGCAAGAAATGACTCGCTTGGGAAATCTTTTTTTGTGTCGTGTAATGGCAAAGCTATAATATGCTTCTAGCTTTTTGAGTCTACTGCGCAATTTCATTGCATTTTAACAATGAATAGTTTTGTGGAGCCAGGCAAGTTCTGCCAAAGCATTCAAGATTTTAAGTGACGTCACATCACGCTCATTTATTTGGCACCCCGTTTTGACGTCATGGCTCAATATTAATTAGATTTTATACTCTTTCTCAAAGACAATTCCAGAATCAGTATTGTCGGTAAGATTCGTACCAGCATGAAATATGTACACTCAGGACAGTACACTCGGCGCCAGGTTAACTAAACAGCCAGGCCACTGGTGCCCGCAAAGGATATCCTTGTGCAGTAGAGCTTCTATTGGCTACAGCCAACATTGCGTGCAAGGATGCGCTTTGCGGGGTGGCCGGGCTGTCTACTTAACCTGACTTCGAGTATAGTTATATTGAATAGCCTACATACCAATAAAATGGTTACTAACTTGAATTGAAAGTAGAAGTAAAATTGGCCAACAGTTTCATCCAAAGCTAGGGACATCATCATCAGGGCATAATGATTTCTTATTTCCGGTAACTTTATTTTCAATACTGGTATCATTATTTTATTTCTACGTTATGTTCTGATGCCTACCATTTAAAAAAGCATGTTATGAAGTTTGACGGAAGATGCGGCCTATATAGCTCAGCCATTTACGGAAGTGGGAGGGCTCAGACATGACTTTTCCTATACTAGGACTATTCATGTCATGAATGTGTGACTTCCCTTTCAACAAGATTGCACAAAAAAGCAATTTTAAAGTGAGAAAATGAGGTCCAAAATCCCACAACCCTTTCTTTATCAACAACAGCAATATAGCTGCCAACAAAATAGGAAATATTCAGAAAAGGGCTTACCATTGCACTTGAAGTCGTTCTCGTGGAGCTCGGCCACATTTTTGCCCCGCACGTTGAGCGGCGATGCACACTTTGTGAAGATGGCCAGCTGCGGATTGCGCCGCAGCCACTTGGCCAGCCACTTCAGGTGGCAATCGCATTCCAGGTTATTGTCGGCTATCCTCCTGCAATGTGAAATAAGATGCAAACAAAAAAAATGCAAAAGTCAGCTGGCGAGCATTGAGACAGCAAGCAAGGAGACAAAAGTTGATGTGCAAATTACTCACAGCACTCTTAACTTCTGCATGTTTTCAAACAGATCCCTACCAACTGCTGTTAGATTATTCCCATTTAACGTCCTGAAACGAGATCATAAATTGTCGTTAAATAAAATAGTAAATGAAACCGGAAAATAAAAGGGCACAAGTGCGTTTATCTGTGGGCAAACACCAGGAGGCTCTCTCCCCCCTCGCTCTCTCTTGTTTATATGCTTTTTATCGAAGACTCTTGAAAGAATCGCACTCTTGCACTTGTATGAAAATAACTAGAATTGAAAGTCTCTACCGGTTACACAGTCATACTGCCAAAATACACCTAGTTAACATGTATAAAAAATCCAGTCTTTTTGTGCAGAATTCTGTATACCGGTAAGCTATTATTGTCCAAGCATTTGCATTATGGGTCAGGTGCAATATCTATACCAAAACCAAGCAAATAAACAGCATAAATATCCCACTTCTGCTGGTCATCACAAGTAGTGGGCTATTTAAGTAATTGTTTTGCTCGGTTTCAGTGTAGTTATTATTAGAGTGCAATATCCAGTACAACAGCTCCTGACATTTTCAGGCCTTCCATGGTTGGAAACATTCAAACATCCATGACTATAATTTTCAATGAACTTCCAAGTTTTCCAGGGGTATTGAAACCCACGGTCTTCCCCAACAGAAATTAAAATTTTAAAATATAGAAACTTGACAAATAAATAGGAAATTAAGGCCATCTGTGACCCCAGTAGCAGATTTGCATGTAAATAATATTCGTGCCCATACAACATCAAAACTTCCCACATTCGATTTCTGAATAATTTTCGAAAAGAACCATACGTGAGAAGTTATCGGGGTTTACCTTTTCTAAAAAAAATTCAAAACAACCATTATGATGCCCTTGCACAACAGAATCTTGATTATTTAAAGAAATAAAATCTAGATTAATTTCCAATTCTCGTTTAGCTTAATCAAAAATACTGCTTTTAAGAAATCACGAGTTTTTGGCAATAACACAAGTGCATAAGTCAACATTCCACAAGGTTAGTATTTCAATCATAAAATTACAATAAATTTCTTAGCCACAATTTTGCCAATATTTAGGATTTCTGAAATCATGACTCCAATAAAGTTTGCATTTCCATCTCAAAACCATAATTACAATTTTACAAAATCACCATTTTGTCAACATCATGACATTTGAAATCACTATTCCCTAAAATCAAGTATGTATAAATAAACTAGATTTGAAAAAAAATCTAGATTTTCTTTTTTCTTCCAACAATCAAGATTATTTTTTTTGCAAGGGTGGGAACCCATAATCCTGTAAAACTTGAACATTAGATGAAAATCTGATATATATCATTTTTTTTTTCAATGTATCACATATATAGGCCTACTTACAATATTTCCATGTCTTTTAGGCCCTTAATGGCAGTCTCGTCTACACACAGCAGTTCGTTGTTATCCATTTGCCTGGAAAAGACAAAAAAAGTGAGAAAATGAAACGATAAATCGGATTTTGATGGCTCGTGCAATTTCGGTGGAACATTGCACCAGGGCCCAGTATAAATCTAGATGAAAAACGGCAAAGACTTGTCAACATCCATTTGAAATTCAATATCTCAAAGTGAAGGGAATATCAAATCAAGCACAGAAGACAAGAGCACACACTTCGCTTGACATTTATTTGGCCAGAGTGAAAACAGACTTTGCATAAAGCAATAATGACATGCAAGGCACAATGTGACATCTCACCGCCATTGACAGACGTGGCGAGAATGTCAACATATCCTGCCTCAAGGGCCATCGTAAGGAGCTAACATTTGTTTAAATCCACTTTGCACTATTTGCCGTAAATATTGATCGATGAAAAAACTTTTCGAGCCTCGCAAAATTACCCCTTACTTTTCGACATTCATTCGCATCAGAAAGCAAGCCAGCCTTTATATGAACTGCGGATGCAAACAACAGTGTAAGCCTAAATCCATCCAACAGTACACTACATGTAATATGTACTACTACTTATAGTACCAATGCCTGACTTATAGATATACACGAGCTGATGGGCCATAACCGAGACGAGTAACCGGATAGAGAAACATATTTTGCGCGCTGTTATTTGCGTATTCTCTTCATTTTGAGTAAATATTGTATCTAAAGGAAGAAATTCACTTCAAAGAAAGTGATATTCAAAATAAAGGTAATTCAACGTAGGATTATTTGGTGAAATTATTTTTAGACTTAGCCTAAGATGATGAATTCATGCAGAAAAATTGACATCTGAATGTTCAGCAGATAACCAATGGAGTCATCACGATTTCTACAGAAGCAGCTAGATCATTGTTTCTACATAATCTTGAAATAGCAAACAATTAATACTTTAGAAATAAATATACAAATAGCAATTTTTCTGCAGAAATTCGTCACGTTAATTTCAAAATACATTTTCTGAATTGGGCTACAGATTTTTGTTAAATGCTTTACATTTTCACTTGTTTTTCGCACAGCCAGTCTATTTTTATAGTTATTGGTCCACTGCTATTTAAATATTCCAATTTTTCATAAATTTCAAAAAATATAACAAAAATGAACAGAATATTGAACAGATAGTATCAAAATTGAGGCAAAAAATTGTTAGCGATATTTTGTCCGTTAATTTCTCTCTTATAAAAGAAATTAACGGACAATTATGAGAGGGTGAAATATTATTCTCCATTCAAAACTTATTTAAAATATAGAATCCCAAATCATTTGGTCAGGTACCAATATGAACATTGGATCAAGGTCAATTACCTGTCACGACAGAGCCCTTTGGTTCATCCAAAATCTGAGCAGAAATACCGATTGAGTTTAGGCCTAGGCCTAACATCACCTGCCACAAACAGTACTTGCTGGCTGTTGCATTTCTTATTCACCATTTTCCTCAATTGTGGGAATAACGCCATTGAGATTTTACGTAATTACAACACACTAGCTACTCTAGACTGGATTATTTTGAAAATTTAAAACGTCGAAAACCAAACAATAAACGGAAAAGCTGCGAGAATAACACGCTACACGCTATAAATGAACTTTCAACGACCTTGGGAACCTTATAAGTTAGCACATGTCCTGCGTTCCGCTGTCATTATATTATCGCAAGAATGACACTCAATGTATTGTGCTTGTTTATCACATTCAACAGAAATATATAGCGATATAGCTTTCATTTATGCGTATGTATTAATTTGAATTACAAAAGATTAATTTAATACAATTATTAAAGCAGGGACATTCACGCTTCCCAAATAATCGTTTTCTGGTAGAACGAATTTTCAGTTATTACACAAAACCACGTTGCATATGTATGGAGCGCCGTCTTGCTTATATTCAATTACAATTATTAAATACAGAACCCAATAAATTTGCATTTATAGAAATAAAAAATTATTCATACATACTTCAATAAACGGCACTTAAAAGATGAAATGGTTACATTTTCAGTTATTATGGGCAATTGTGCCCATTGTGTCCATTGCAAGAGCAATTGTTAGCATTTTGGCTTCACGTATATTAAGTTCTGAGACCTGGGTTCAATCCCAGCAGTATTTAATTGTAATATTTAATTTAAAATTTTAATTTTTAAGAATTTTCACTTTAATTTGTTAATAACTTTACACTGAGTAGGATTTCCACTACAATTTGAGTGAGTGCTTTTTAATACCTGGCAATATCATATAGTTTCCCTGACAAAATGTCAAACGATATATAGCTACTTGCAAAAATTATGAATGAAAAGTGCAAAATGTGTCAACCACGCCCACCCTCCCTATAGAAAGACCAAAATCACAAATGAATAAAAATTAAAAAATTATGAAACAATTTTTGGTTTTGTTTCTTTATTGTTTACTATTTCAAAATAGCTAGCTAAAACCTTGAATAATGAACTATTGTATAGGTCTACGTTAAAACACAAATCAAATATGAGAATGATGCAATACACGAGTCAAGAATGAAGCAATTAGTGCCCAAAGTGCATGGTCCAAATATGTAACCGTTTGAAAATGTTTAAAATAAAATTCCAGTTGATCGAGGTCAAACTTGGGTCAAAAAGCATTATCAAACAGAATAAGATATTTTCTTTCATGTTTCTATTACGTATACCAGTATTTTTGTGAGCAAATATTTGCATATTTGATCTGTATAGACCACGGTGTAAGAATGGCTAGTTCGCTTTAGCTCACTACCCTAGAAGGTGAAGGAACATCACTGTAAATTTCTCCACT
>JAQIXP010003523.1:0-12902 GCA_034700285.1 Proteroiulus fuscus
TTTTACAGAAAAACTGCAGAAATTATGCAAGGCTTTGTTTCATAAGTACCCAGAATGTATGCAGTTTAAGACTGCAGCTTTTCAAAAAAAAAACCAGCAGTTTCTTTGAAGTATTTTTTTCATTGGGTATGTAGAATAAATGCAAATTTTGTGGGCAAAAAAACCTAGAGGATAGAATTTTAAAACCCAAAACATCTGGAAAAACTGCAGGTCTAACAGGAAAACAAAGAAAAAAAGGAAAAAAAGTTTAATAGAAAAAAGGTTTATCAGCAAAAATAACTGTAAAAACTGCAGTTTCCTTAAGATTTTCTGCAATATGTAATTCACATTATGACAAGTTTAATGCACGTTTAAATTCAGAAATCCTAGTTTACTATGGAAATTTTTCTGCCAATTTTAAAGCAATCTGGGTGAACTTTTAGAGGGATCAAAAATTCGGAAAATTGACTGATTTTTCAAAATTCTCAGCGCAAGAAACTGAGGGAATGAGTCTCACGTACGCATTTTTCTATCTTGTTTCCAGTTTCATTTTCTGGGCATTCCACGGCGTCGTACAGCCTGCAGATTCCCTTGACCGTTTCCTCCAAGGCAGTCGCCGATTCTTCTTTCTCCTCCTCGAGTCCACGTTTTGTGCAAACCAACCTAAACCTATTCTGCTTTCTGGTGGAGGCATTTTCGGTTTTCCATCTCTTGGCTGCAGCGATTGTGTACGCTTTCACGTCCTTCCGGCCGGAAGAGGCTCTGTTTTCGTGCTCGATGGTTTTCTTCAAGTGGGATATGTCATCCAGCTAAGGGGTAAAATAAAATATTTCTTAAAACATCAGGTTTGCACAAGAACCAGCAAACTTTCTGATGTTTAAAGTGCAGTAAATATCTTGCAGCAAGATATTTACAGCACTTTTAACATTAGAAAATAACTGTAGAAATTTGCAGGGAATTTACTTTGCTTTGAACAGTTCCCAACAGCTTGTAAACGGTTTCAACTTCTGTTGGAGCATCTCCACTTTCCAGGCATCTTCGTTTGTGGCTGACCACTATGGTCTCAACTGGGTCTTCGACTAATAGTCTTTTTAAACGCAGACAAGTCATCTATTTCATTAAATTTAAAAACAAATTTAAATTTTCTAGTTTGCAATTTCCGAGTTGGTTTATGCAGGTTTGGTACACTTTGTCCCACAATCTCATTTATAACAACTAGACCACCTTTGTAACTCTCTCAAACGTTGAAGTAGGCATTAAATTAAATATAACTAAACTTGAAATTGAATAAAATATGAAAAATTACCTTTTTATTTGCTTTTCTTGGTTTGAAAATAGTAAATCGTGAAGCACATGTGGTGCGTCTGCAATCACCTGATATTGGTTCTAAATTGTGATTGGCTGTAATTGAAAATTGGAATAAAATTCTTTGCGGCTCTTCTTAATTTTAGGCATGATAAATATTTAATTAAATATTTTTAATAAAGAATTTACAGTACAATGGTTTTCTTCCAATTTTAAAAATACTTTTTATTTTATTATCATTTTTAGCCAATCGGGGAAGACTAGCGGGATGTAATAATGGCGGCCTTCTCGCCGAAATTTGTGCGCCTGACTCAAATAAACCGACTAACATCTATTGTAACAGCACCAACAAAGGTAATTATTGGTAATAAATAGCATATAAATGTTTGCAGAGTATATTTTGACTTAAATCGAGTTTTAGGCATCTTTAAAAAACTTATAATGGCATGCCTAATATGCCTAATATCGCAATCGTCCAGCATGTGAAGCACATTACTAATTCCTAACCATGTAGTGATACTGTGTGAATTCAGCTTGGGGTTTCAATTTCAAAAATTATTTAAATTTATCGCCAATAGTTGAGCTATTGAATGCACGACCAATTTAAACGTGAAATAAAATATTAAATTATTCTAATTATAACTTGTTTCCCCCCCCCCTTAAATTAAGCTTCGTTCAACTTATACCGGTACTTACGCCTGTCGAAGGTTATTCCTAACTATGTAAGCGATTATTAGAATTTTTCAGAAAAAATAGATGAATAATTATTAACTACATAACTTAATAATTATTGTTATTTTGCAATTTAAAGGAGCCACATACTGAAGTTATACATGTTAGAAATGTATAATAATTCTGCAGTTAAGCTTTTCAAAATATAAATTCTAACAGTTCAACAGTTGTAAATAATGCTTTTATTGAAGCTGCAAAGATTCTGCAGTTTACTAAAAACTGAGAAAAGCTGAGATCAAAAACCACATGAGTCCTGATTTCTAGTTTTGATAAAAATGCTTTTAAAAAAATTCAAATTTATAGCATTAAAATTAGCTACCGTATTTTAAAATTGCACTTTCCCATTTTGTTTCCCTCGAATGGAATATACTTGCTTTGAGTCCACCTTAACATATACCCAAATTTGGGTAATTACTACCCAGAATTTTGAACATAAGAAGTCGGGCAATTTTCATCTTCAGTGGTCAAAATGAACACATTTTTCCTATCTTAGCCCAACTTTTCGTTGATTTAGCGGATAGAAGAACTTTAGCTACAATTTTATGTAAATACTCATTTTCAGCAAAAATAAACTCATGTGGTTTTTGATCTCGGCGCTTTAACTTTTTTGCTGGACTCACTATTATTTGGTCAAATCATAATTTTTAAACTGTAATTTCTGTCAAATTGAGATTATCACATCACTACCTGGTCTTCGGTCCGAAAATCATGATTCGGAAATCCTCATTTTTGGAAAATTCTGGATTTCTAAAATTATTACGATTTTTTCTTCCTTGAAAATCATGTTTCCAAAATCAAAATCTTGAGCATGATTAGTGGTGTAGTCATTATTGAAATTTTCTTTAGTTTCAGGCTGCCCTGCATAATCATTGCAATGTTCGTTCCATCCACGCCACTTGCCGGCCCCACTTCCATAAACTTCAGTCTAAGTCCTTAAAGTTATCACCTTACGACAAATGTCTGTGGTACAGGGTAACAGTCGTGCGGTTACAAAGCACCGAAGCAGCGGGAACACCCCCTGTTAACGTAAGAGTTTTGTGTGCAAGATTTATTTATTTTGCCATAGTTTTTCAAGAAAAAATTATTTTTTAAAATTATTTAGGAATTGGCAATCCCATATATCCCGGAACCGCCATCGATTCCGATCAGTGATCCGAGCCTGGGCCTCTCAGAGGTCGTAGAAACACTCGGTGAACCAACCTTAGCCAGCTTGGGCCTGGGCGGATGGACTCCCGTTGGTATTCTACAAACTGGTCTTGAACATTTGCACGTCGGTTTAGATATTCCTTGGTTTGCTACAATCGCAATAGGTGAGCATCTCCCATTTTTGTTTTGTTTGTTGTTTGGTACCGTAAGCAGGAAAACATTTTTGGTTTTGTGCATCATTTTGTCTAGAATAATCCAAGGGTTTAAAAATTTTCCAGAATTTTCAAGGGGTTATCATTCTACAGAATGTCACAAAAATTTTCAATCAGTATCGTGTATTGTGTGGAAAGAAAATTGTCCTATAAGTTATAAAATTCTTCTGATGTGGCAGAAATTGCAATAATATTCGTATATTTTTGGAAAAACATTTCTTTAATTTTAATATTTTTGGATAATTTAAAATTTTCTAAATTATTGGAAAAACAATTTCTATAATTTTCCTGTGATTTCTAAAAATTCTTTTAAAATTCCTGTAGTTTTGTGGAAAATTCTATAATTTTCATGTGTTTTTGTAGAAATTCCTATCATTTTTCCTGTATTTTTGTAGAAATTCCTATAATTTACCTGTATTTTTGTAGAAATTCATATAATCTTTCGGTATTTTTATAGAAATTCCTGTAATCTTGTATTTTTTGTAAAAAATTCATATAATTTTCCTGTATTTTTGTAGAAATTCATGTAATCTTTCGGTATTTTTATAGAAATTCCTGTAATCTTGTATTTTTTGTAAAAATTCATATAATTTTCCTGTATTTTTGTAAAAATTCCTATAATTTGTGGTTTTTTTTTAAAAAATTCTAATAACTGTTAATTTTTCCCTTTTTTATTTTTATTTTTTTTAGAAAATTCCAGTAAATTTCTGTATAGTTGGGAAACATGCCTATAATTTCTAGTGTTATTTTTTTTTTAAAAATTTTAATAATTTTCCTATTTATTTTGGAAAAAACTCTATAATTTCTGGATTTATAAATATATATATATATATATATATATATATATCAATTTATTGTATATTTTTTTTGGTTAAAATGCTTAGAATTTTTCTATATTTTTTTTTCTTCAAAAAAGTCCCATAGTCCTGATTATAGGCCCCTACATATTTTTTTAAAGAATTCATATAATTTTTCTATATTTTTTTGGAAAAGCTCCTTAAAGTTCCTTTATTTTTGGAAATAATTCCTATAATTTCTTATATTTTTGGAAAAGCTCTTAAAATTTCCTGTATTTTTGGAAAAATCCCTTAATTTTTCTATATTTTTGGAAATAATTCCTATAATTTTCCAGTATTTTTGGAAAAAAAATTCCTATAATTTTCTTATATTTTTGAAAAAAAATATTTTCTCACTTATGTTTGTGGAAAAAAAGTTCCTTTACTTTTCCTATATTTGTGGAAGAAATTCTCATAAGTTTCCTTTATTAGTGGAAAATTTCCTATTATTTACCTATATTTAAAGAAAAGATGTCCTATGATTCCTAAATGTTCGTTTAAGTATACCTACCTAGAACTGAAAACTGAGATATCATATTTTTTGTCGAAACTTCCACTCCGCCAGATGTAATATAACGATACGTGAAAATGAGTGAACGAACTATGTTAAGGAACTTCACTATTTTTGTTTTCCGATGCAAACTCACGAATTTGTTTAAATTCGCAGGCACGGTCATCGCTAGGTTTTTGATGTTCCCATTGGTGGTTTATGCTCAGAAGAATGCTGCCAAAATGAATAACAACATGCCCCAAATGCAGCTTCTGCAAATGAAAATGTCAGAGGCCCGGCGAAATGGCGACGCACTTGACGGTAATCCAAACCATTGATCCGTTTCAATGTGAATGCTAGTTTAAAAAATGCTGAATTCACCATTTTAATTTGTGTGCTTTTCTAATGGTGCAGCCGCCAGGTACGGCCACGAACTCATGGTTTTCATGAAAGAGAAAAAGATGAGTCCATTCAGGAATTTTCTGGTTCCCATGTGCCAGGTAAGCTCCAATGTTATTGGTACTTTTTCTTACGTTCTATCCGCCTGTTGCGTAGTAGACTTATGCACTCTCTGGTGGTGAAACCGAGCAAATGTACGTGGATGTGTGGTGTTGAAACTGCTATGCGTGTAATGTATTGGCCAGCTAATACCATTCTTACCATAGTTTCTTACGTAGTAGAAAGAAAGCAAAAAATACCAAAATGTAGAGAATTATAACATCTAGTACAATGTGAAAGAATTTTTTCGAAAGTATTACTACTTTAAAAAAAAAAAAAAATTAAATGCATTAAAATGACAATGAAAAATTGACCACCTCACCGGGAAAAAATTATTACAAAATAACCATATAATTTATGCAAAAAGCGATTTGACAGTGTTTTAGCTGAATAAATTTCCTAAATTTTGGTATATTTGACATTTCTCTAATATTTTTAATTTCTTTTTGAAATTGCAAAACAAGATTTTCGAGTTAAATTCCTAACAAAAATTCAAATGTTAAAGAAATGTCAAATATACCAAAATTTAGGAAATTTATTCAGCTAAAACATGGTGAAATCGCTTTTTACATAAACTAGATGGTTATTTTGTAATAATTTTTATTCCGTGAGGTGGTCGATTTTTCCTTGTCAGTTTAATGAATTCGAATTTTTTTATAAAAAAAAACAATAATAATTTCGAAAAAATTCTTTCACATTGTACTAGATATTATAATTCTCTATATTTTGGTATTTTTTGCTTTCTTTCTACTACCTTTAGTTAAAAAATAGTTAAGAAATTCAATCTATATGCCATAAATCCTGTGAAAATGTCCACTTTGAGTTTTCAATTAACTCCGCTAGTTGGCAGTGCTGCATGACGCAGCAGGCGGATACTTTCAAAAATATTGACCACTAAGTCACCTAAATGCAAAAATGAAATATTTTCAAAAATGCTATGCATAAAATGTATCCGGTATCTGTTTAGAAACAAGGCTTTTTTTTCTAAATTTAATCTATGCAAATAAGTATTATTTCCTGTAGTAAATAGCGAAATGAATGTTAAATTATATTTGCTTGAATGTTCATGAATGCATGTCTTTGTGCATGCACTGATCTATGGTCAATTTTGCTAAAACGGTATTTAATTGCATACTTATAATTTCATATTTTTACTATGTATAGGCCTGCTTTATGTCTACCAGATCATACAGTCATATTTTGGCAAAGTTAATGAAAATTTTTTGATCATAAGTCATACATTTTATCTGATTTCAATGTAAACACAATGTGACCCAAGTAGGTGAAAAATACCATAATTTAGGACCGAATTTACTATGCAACTGAAGTGCTGCATTGAAGATATGATTTGTAAATAAAAATATCTAAAACATCATAAGTCATACTTATTAACAAAAAATCAAAAAGTCAATAAAGATAATTTACAGCTTACTTAGAGATAATTTACTGGCAGCTTTGTGGTAAAACTGTCATATATTTTGGAATTAACAACATGTGTAATCTTACCTTAAAACCGTATTTCATTTCATAGAAATATGCAAACCAATGCATTACAAAGTGCTGGCAAATTTGTTTTAAAAGTTAGTTGAAATGTGATTTCGAGCTTGTTTTGATTTATATACTTGCAATATCTAAGGACAAATTCTCCTGTATTTATTTTTCTTTTCTTTCCAATTTGTTTAGATACATTGAAATTAAGTTTTCTACCCAGAATATATGGCCCCATTTTAAGATATAATATAACGACTGTGACAAAAGTCAGTTGATTTAGTTTGCTTCACGGTAATGTAATGGGTATTTTAAATTGGAAAAAAAGACAAAAAGATTAAATTTATTTGGGAAAAGTTTAGGGTTTGTGACCTTCACTTACTAGAACTGCGGATTATAATTTCAAAAACAAGTCCTACAGACTTGGTTTCATTATAAATTTCATGAAAACATATACACTTGATGCTGTTTTAAACAAGTTATTTTTAGGTCGCAAATTTTTGTTTACTCTGACTTAGTATTCTTAAAACAAATTCAACATTTATTTTTTTTTCCTCCTAAATTTGGAAAATGCACCTTTCATTGTTTTACTTTCCCACTGAGTAAAGTGTTTGATAAACATGTTGAAATTTAATTGTAAAATTATTCAGCATGCATTCGTGTGAACTTAAATGTGAAATTGCAAAGCTAATTGGTGTTAAAGGTTCTCCATTTTTATTCTGGACACAATGCAAATTAACACTGGATGTATGTTGTCTCTTAACATTTGTATAAAAATTGACAATTTTTTAATTAAAAGCATTGTACAGCATTATCATAGAAAGTTTTATATTTATTACCTTAACATTACAAATTATGCAAAAAACATAAAAAAAAGTAAATCCTTAATTTACATATACATTTTTTAAAAACACGAGCTTAGGCAATTGTTTGGCAAAATGAAATGTAGATTTATTAATAAATACAAGTAAGCAAATCGTGGGTGGCAATAACACTTTATTTTAGTTTGTAAAACCTTGTTGTCTAAAATTTTTTTGGCAGTATATATACCGGTATATGCAATACTTGGGTAAACTCCCTATTCACCCAAGCACGTTTTCAGGTAAAAGGTTAAGGTGCTTAACACAACTTATGTCACAACTTTCATTTTATATACACAAGCAGGTAAATAAAAAAAAAATATTTTTAAAAAACAAACAACAATATAAATCTTTTTTACATTCCTATTTTATAGTCTATTTTACATTATGGTTTACAAGTGATTGGCACGTTGGCTTAAACACAGCCATTATTTGCAAGTACCAGCAATATACATGAATAAAATATGCTATATTTATAAAATGGGCAAATTCAATGTTATTACCAGGATGCATACCTTTTGGGGGAAATCAGAAAAGAATAAATTCATGAAAATATCAGGGATTTTCACTTTCATTTTTTGATTTTAACTGTGATATTATTCACACATTGCAACTTTAGGTTTATTGAACTTTCTTAATGGCTAAGAGTATGCAGTCCAGTAATTTTGTTGCTAACTGTAACCTCATCTGTGGTATCTCAGTGTTGGTATCAGGGATAATTTTTGAAATGTCAGAGGAAAACCAGGGAAAATCAAGGTATTTGAATGTGGTAATCGGGTGAACATCTATAGCTTGGATGTATTTGAGGATTGGTTGAATATTTAGAAAAGTCAGTCCCTAGCTGAACGATAATATTCCTTCAATCCAAATTCTGCAGCCACATCCCTAAGTGGCAATTTATAAGCCTCAGATAACTTGAGATGTTTGCCCCTACTTGGGTCAAATATTTCCCTTATTGGTAGAAATCCACGATTTTTGTGGGCTGTGTAATGCACGATTATTAATCGTCCTTTAGCATCGAGAAAACCATATTTTCCGTAAATAATGCCAGTTTTACGTTTTTGCTCAATGCGAAATGTGCTTCCAGTGATATATTTGAAATTGTGGGCTATGATGGCGTGTTCTGGATCATTAGGATCTTCCTCAATTTCAACTCCATTCTCTTTTTTTCCTAAGTTTATCCTAGTATAATTTCTTCGTCTGATGATGCGATATCCTCTGTCGTCTGCAATAAATTCCAGTGCTGTTTCAATGCCATCTCTGTCAAACCAACCAAATGATCCTCTGGTAATCCCATCTATTGTCCAGTTCCCTACATGAAATTGACCATCATCGTGCTGATATGCAAAAAAACGTCCATCGTCTTGCTGGTAGCGATACCTCTGGTAGGTTGATATCGTAAATACTGTTGTCCATGTTAGACATGTAGCAAATAAAACCTAAAAAAAAATATAATTTAAATTATTTAATCAGAAAAATATTAGGAGCAACCTAAATATTTGTTTATAAAGTTGTAATAATTTAATTAAGTTATTTAAGCAAGCTGTTAGTAGAGGAGGTTTATAGGTACACTTCAAACACAATACATATTGTACTTTATAACATTATAAACTCAATTAAATCACAACGCTAGAAAGTGCTTGAAAGTTAAGTTTATTTTTTTTTGCCAGTTGAGTTAGATTTTGGAAGTAGTGTTTTATTTTCTATAAGGTGTCCCATGAAACCACCGTAAATATGTAAATTTTTGTACTGATTATTATTTTTCACAATATTTTGCTAACTCTAGTATTAAAGCTGAGGTTTGAAAATGTTCTCAAAAAACAGTTATGAGCATATTCAATTCATTATTTTGATTTAAGAATTCGTTTTTAATATTTATTTACAATAATTTTCCACCCAATTTACGTAAGCAAGTAATTAGTATTGAAACCCAATATTTTATATTTTTTTTTAAAAAATACTTTAGCACATTCAATTATAATATTAAGTTTGCAATATTTCAAGAAAATAAATAAAAAATTTACAAAAACTTGCATTTTCACATGAAATTGACCCAAGTGGGTTGATTTGGCCAAATTCTTAGAAACACTCAATGAAAGATTGATAGTTTATTTTAAAAATTTATCTGGAAGCCTACATGTTTAATACAATTGAAGTCATTTCAGGTATTATTAGTAAACAAAAGTAATTATCCAGGCATATTTTTCTTCCAAAAAAAAGTGATAAAATGGCATATTTTTCGTCCAAAATAAGTGATAATTTACGTGTTTTTCGTCCAAAATAATGTCAGTCATAAACTTTGATTTAAACAGTCAAATCATTACAATATGTAATGTAAACATATTTATGTGCACTTTTTAAATTATTGAGGAAAATGATTAAAGGCAAAAGCTTACCATAAGCATGTTCACCATTGGCATCATTCTGGCTAAATCTCAGAGAACACAAAAGTTACATCCAACCTGTAGCTTGTGAGATACCGTTTTGATATTTATTCAGATTTACCAAAGTATAAATGTCCTCGTTTGTATTCATCATAGTTGGCATCATCTCTTGATGATGGCATCATCTTTTAGTTAAAAATACATGAAAAGTGGAAGGACATGAGGTGGATGGGTGGGAGGATGGGCCAAATATCAAGCCGGAGTTTATACCGCTGTGATCGGGAAGATCAAAAAATGACTTTGCTTTCTTCATTCACTAAGTCCTGTTTTAAAATTCAACATATAACGGAACTTCAAGGTTTGAATTAACATATATGTAAGCCATGACCTTTTTACTATTAAATCTGGTCTTAAAAATACTCGTAAATACAAACAAAACGGTTAAAAATAAAATGTTTGAAGCATTTTTTTATATACAAAGATTTTTTTTGTCAGCAATTCAAATTGTATACTTATATTAATCGAAGTATCAGCAAGATTCTGAATTTCTTTAGCATCTGAAAACCTTGGAACTTTAGATTCATTAAAATTTCCAAAATGTTTTTATAGTTAGAGATCTTGCATAGAATAATAATAATTTTAACTTAAATTTAAAAGTACATGTGAAAACATTTATAAATTCGGTCCACATTAAATAAGGCCTATCCATAAAACTTGGATTGGTATAATAAGAAATTAATTTACAATTTGATTGGTTTCAACTACTTTAGGCTTTTGTTGTTACCTGTACTTTTGTAATTTCTATCAACTTAACAATGTTCTCTAATAGAGAGTTTGCGAAATTTGGTGAAAGTAATTACAAGGTACAAAAATTTAAATTTTAAGTGTTCATAAGGAGACTTCAATTAAAATAAGAGTGCTTGCTAATTCAAAAAAATAAAAGTGAAATCTCAAAATTATGAACCCAAAAATCTCGCTTCAATTTAGTCGTGGGCTTTAAATGTAGGCTTTTTGGACATAAAATTTTATTTTTGAAAACTTAATTATTATTTTGAATGAGCTGTCTGAACCACCATAAAAATGTAAATTTACAAGCATTTTATTATTTTGTACAGAATTTACCAAATTCTCTTAAGTAGAATATGTAATATTTAATTTATAAAATTTAAAATTTGCCAGGAATGTTATCGTTTTTTTAACCTGTGGGAGATGTAACAGTATAGAGAAATGTATGGTAGCTCAGGTATAGCTAGCTCAATTAGAGATTGAAGAATGTTAAATGCTAATTATATGAAAACAAATTATGCACACTCAAGTTAGGACCATGGGGCAGGTTAAGACACTTCTCTCAATCCATGCTTGATTGTTATTTTATTTGAATAATAATTTTTCTTTCTTGATTTTCTTAAGTGAACTAATCGAGCCACTATACATTTCTGAAATATCATTTGCCGATGTTTATATTACCTGTCTGTCATTTTTGAAATTTATTTTCAGACATGTCAAGCTTACCATAATCGTAAATCTTCCAAAGGTCTAACATTGATCTATCGCAGTAGTGTAACTATAGTGTTAACAAAAACTGTTCCGTTATTTTTCAAGTTAATAATTTAAATATATCTATATAATTATGGCATTGACTCGAAGGTATTCCTGTGTTCATGGTTCAAAGCTAGGGTCAAGGGATTTAACTGTTTACGGAAATAATGCCGGCTGTAAGTTCCTGATTCTTGATTATTAATCTTATTTAATGATGAGTAACAGTTTACATCAAGGTTGACTAAGAGAATAATTAATAATTTGTGAATATATTCATTAAAACTACACCGTTATTTATCCCCTTTTAATTTTGTAAATTATTATGCTTAATATTAATAAGTAAACCTTGCAAATTTGCATATGCTGATTATATATTTTAGCAATAAGAATCAAACACCAAGTTAGAGTACTAATTACCAAGGCTTAACCAGCCCCCCCCCCCCCCCATTCCTCTGAAAATGATTAGTTCCATGGCCAAATGAGATTGGTTCCCCCCACCTCCCAAAATGTTTTGACCCCATATACAAAAGGTCGCCTCCTATTGCCATCCCCCCCCCCTCATCCCCAACACTCTCAAAAACATTTTTTGTATACTGAACATGATGTATTAAAAGTAAAATATGGTCACCAACACAATTTCATAAGTTGTTGACATATTTTTTTTAGTGAACTAGTCAAAAATTTACCTTTATTTGATAATGCTCAAATATTTGAGGTTACAGGGTTGTGGTTTACCATACTCTTTGAGACAAAAGCATTCTCATATAGGACACCTGAAAAATAATAGGAATTGGGTAGGGAGTAACCAGTCAGTAAATAATTTTAGAAACTGACTTTGTCATTTATTTAAAAATAGCACTTATGCTAAAGTAAACAAGCTTATGGTAAAAGTTTGCCCATTTTCTCAAAAATTAAATTTATACAAAATTTATTTTGTATACCTCATTGTGCAGGGATCAGTAATTCAAAAAATCTGTTCGCAAAAATGACAAATAACTTTCATTTTATTTTCAATTTTTTCTTGAAATTTGAGGGCCAAGAGTTAATTAAAGTAACTTGTTCATCATGGCCTTTCAAAATGGAAATGTTCACTGTGTCATTTAAGGTTCTTAACTTTTTATTAACTGTATTCAGCATATTGTCCATTGCAATCATTTCAATGTCTGCCTAGTTCACTATTCATTATTATCAATAAATTTATAATGTAGAGATTTTTTCGATATGCTAGGAAGTAAATTCAAGTAATAGGCAGTGAGTAAGCAAAATGTTTTTCTTTTTTTGGAAATGAAAATTACTAGAAATTAAGATGGCATTGCACATTGACACTTACCAATTCATTGCAAATCTTAAGGTGGAGCTTCCCACGCCATTAGTTGCAATGCAAGCCAACAGATGGCGCTCCCAATTTTGCTGGGAGTCAATGGCAAAATTGA
>JAQIXP010003524.1:0-12899 GCA_034700285.1 Proteroiulus fuscus
TACATTTAATAATAATGAAATTTTCTTTTTATTATTAATAAACAATAATACAAGTAAATGTAAGTTTTAATTGAGTCCAACACAAAATGTGAAAAATAGAATTCGAAATTCCCGCTTATCGTCTGCTTTCCTCTCACTTCCTCCAGCTGCATAAATGCAACAGCGATTTAGTGTAGCGTTTTGCTGAAACTCCACAGCATTCAGGCGCTGCATTTTTCCACTTCATTTTTGGTCTAAAGAAAAATATAACATTTTTAAGCTTGGTTTTTTTTCATAAACGTAGCCTCACTGTCCTGATGCAGTCGTCCGCTGTGCTGCATCTCGTATCTGAACATCTCGATACGATGGAACCGTAACCGTTGTCTGTGTTGTCTGCATTCTTTCACCATCGACAGGTCAGGGCCGTAGCAAGGGGGTGCGAGCGGTGCGCAGGCACCGGGCGCCGACTGTGAAGGGGCGCCAAGCAGGGACGTAGAGAAGAGGGGTTAAACTAGATATAAATCTTGTATACCTTATACATGCAGTATTAAACGTCTGCATTTCAATCCATCATACTGCAGAAATCACAATATTCACGAAAATAAATGAAAAAGGTTGACATGACTTTATATTCATTTAAATTAGTGGGCAAAAAAATGCAGAAATACATTCACTTGAAAAAATACAGAAATCCCAGAAACCACATCAAATCCATTTTATTTAATTGAAAACTCTGAAATGACTTCAAATTCATGTAAATTAATTGATTTCTGCATTGTTTTCAATTATTTCAAATTAATTTAGTCATTTCTATGCATTTTACTATCAATTATGTTTATATTGTCATTTCTGCCAGGAGTGTCAGAAGAATGGAGCGAGACAGGCGAATCGCCTTCCCTAGAATCAAGCTGGGGGCGGCGGCGCCCCCCCCCATCTCATACTAAATAAAATGGTATAATAGGCATTTTTGGTTATTTTTAAACCATTTTTGGAGTGTTTTTGAGCAAAAAAATCGCCTGCGGTGCCATTTCTAGTCAATTTTTGTAATAATGTACTTAAACTTATTTCTAATATTTACATACAGCCAAAAAAAATAATTTTTTGGGGGGAAAAGGATGGGGGTGGGGGGCGCTGAATTCGTTGGCCGCACCGGGTGCTAATATCCGTAGCTACGGCGCTGACCATCGGCAGCCATTTCTCCTTGGCATAATTCCATGTTTGTTGAACTTACATTCATCCTTGAGAGGACGCCATCTTGTGGTAATGCCAGATATTTTGAAGACATCGAAGACATTTGTTGTGTATATATACACCGAAACCGAAAGTCACTTACGAAGCACGAACTCAAACCGAAATACTTGTTTCACGCAGTGTAAGTTTACAGATTATCAATCCAAATTTAAATTTTGTTCCGTATTTCCCTGGTGAAAATGTCAAAGTTTTGGCTCACTTTGAAATCAAACAAATTAGCCAAGAGAGCTCAAATTATATGGACGTATTGACCATATACTGACGTTCAATTTATCGAAAATTTCTACAAATTCCGGCAATTAGTTCAAAAGTTATTAACTTCTAAAGTTGGCCTAACGTTCCAAATTTTTCAAAAATCCTGGACTTGACGATCCGGCTCGACAGACCATGTACTTTCCGCGCAATGAATTTAGACCTAACTAGAGAGGGCATTATGTTACTTACTAACTTGGTTTATTTACAAATGGTAAATCCTGAATTTTGATACAAGACAAGAAAACACAACACCACACCACAGCAGCACCGCATAACAATTCATAACAAACTAAACAATCCTATTCTAAATTTTTAATATTTTCAAACTATGTGCATGCTAGTACGCATGCGCACGTGCTACCGCAACCGGCAATACGCAACCGGCCATACGCAATCGGCAATACGCAATCACAATCAGCAATTTGGCGGGAAAAGCCATCCCTTTCCCTTAGCATTTTTTTGGAACCAAACTATGACGTCAATATACTTCAATTTTAACATATAATCCTTTCAGGTAATCTGTTTCACAATAATAAGAACTCGAAATTGCTGTGTAAATGTAGTCTCCATGATGCCATTATACAGATTTTGCCGTTATTTTTAAAAATATAAGACATTGTTTCATTTTTGTAGACTATTTAGGAATTGAGAAATTTGAAGGCAATAATAGTCTGTGATTGTTGAATATTGTTTATTCTACATTTCGATTACCTAAACGGTAATCCTCATCAGGAACTGTACAAAATACAAAATCAAATACGAATAGGATTTAAATACGTTTAGGTAATCGAAACGTAGAATAAACAATATTCAACAATCACAGACTATTATTATATTCAAATTTCTCAAATATAAGACATTGTTTAGTTTTAGTAGATTATTTAGAAAGCGAGAATTTGAGAAGAGGCACTAATAGTCCGTGTAGGATTTGTTTATTCAATGAAGATCGATGTTTCGACTCCCTAAGCGAGTCCTCATCAGGAACTAGTTGATACAATGCAAATATACACAATAAGAAACGGCATGGCAAAGCAAACAAAAAATAGATATATCACTAAGGTAAATGTACAAATATTAGCTAAAAAGAGTAAGACGTGAAAATTGTATCGTGCTTTCCATTATCCTTCGGATAATTTTGACAGATCCCACCAATTAAATTTAACCTTTCAACTCTTGACCAAAAATCATTATCCCCGCCA
Organism: Proteroiulus fuscus; assembly: GCA_034700285.1. NCBI lineage: Eukaryota > Metazoa > Arthropoda > Diplopoda > Julida > Blaniulidae > Proteroiulus > Proteroiulus fuscus. The sequence goes on from JAQIXP010003524.1 coordinate 2,685, forward strand.
GCTCCTATCTCGCACCTTGTACGCGATAAAAACTGCACCCTCCCCTTTCGGTCCTCCTCCTCAACAACCACCCCCTCCAACAGCTGACCCTGCACCAAACCAAGTTTACATACCAGTACCGTATGTTCCTTCTATCCACTCGTGACTACAACAGTGCATGCCACCCAACGTGATCCTAGCGCCCCATGCGACTCACCAAATCTCCTCCATGTTTTCCAAAATCAAGGACAAAATCCCGACAAATCTTACTCGCAACCTCGTATACCGGATCCCATGCTCAGGCACTGATACCTCTCAATGCCCCCAACAATACATAAGCAAAACATCTATGACTAGCACAACGCACCGGCGTCCACCGCCACAACCTCAAACCTGGCCCCTACCAATCATCCATGTTTAATCACATGATAGACCAACCTATCCCCCACAATATCAATATCGACAACATCCAGATCATCGACCGCGCACGCTCTGCCTCAGAGTTGTACTTACGTGAGTCTTGGGCTATCCGAGCCCACACCAACTTAATGAATACGGCCAAGGAACTTAACAACTTCCCCACCCCCTATCTTTGCCTGCTTCCTAACAGCAAGTACCTGCCCCCAGTGTTAAATCTACCTCCACCATCTCTAGCCCAAAAACCGCTTAGACAAAAAACAGCTCAATTTAACCCACCTCAGCAACCCCGCACGAGAAACAAGTGCCCCCCTCCCCCAACCATGCCCTCTCACAAACGTTCCATCGCTCAAAACCCCCCTTTGACAATCCCACAACCGACTTTACCAACTAACAACAATACTCTTCCAATATCTGTACCACACAGATATCCGACTCGATCCCGTTCACTTTTACCCAAAACTTAATTCCCGGTTTTTCCCCTTCGTATTTCCCAGCCTATTGAACGTACTTCTACTCCTGGGAGACGATTTCTGCTATTTCCCTTAGCTTAGATACCCATGAACAATATTCTGGCATTTACCCCCAGACGTATTTTCCAACTCAAGTAAAACTAAAAATTCCAATTGCTTTAACTTTTCACCAATTCACAAAAATACTCTAAACCAACTTTTTCAAATTCTACCGCCCCTTCCAGTGGCGCCCCGTAAACCCATACGGTAAACTTCCTTGCTATAACGCTCCCAAGCTACATTGGCCTCCATTTCAAAATTCTCGTTTCAAACAAACCAACAACTGTAAGTCTAATCCAAATTAATCCTATTGTTAATCAATATAAATCTACCTTCCACCAACGTTTTCTCAACTTTCCTAATAATTTGTAAACTTTTTAGCTACAATTTTGGCACAATCAGGATAAAAACAACTGATCCAGTATAAGCTATTACCCTCCTACAGTAAGCCTAATAATATCTTGTTTAACAGTCGCCCTAATACCGTCTTTTAATCATATCATTCACACACAGTATCAATCAACTTTCCACCTAGCATACCCAATAACTTTTACTTACCATTTCTCCATGATGTTAACGAAAAACACCCCTTTCCTCACAGGTTCCTCGAGGCAGCCGCCCATGCACTTTCAGTGACTCTCCAACTTCCACCACTTCTCCCATATTCCTAGTCACAGTGATCCTAGACGGTCCTTTCTTCACTAGGGACCCTTCATTTTATCCTACACCAACTAGATGTTCGTTTACCATAACATACGATCAGTCACAGGATATCCTTGACAGCATTGAACCATATCGATCAATGCCCCCCTTTACCACTCCCATACGCCACGTCTGGACTTACGTAATAAGATCTGAGATCACTTTCTGGGTAATACAATTTTCACGTCTTACTCTTTTTAGCTAATATTTGTACATTTACCTTAGTTATATATCTATTTTTTGTTTGCTTTGCCATGCCGTTTCTTATTGTGTATATTTGCATTGTATCAACTAGTTCCTGATGAGGACTCTCGCTTAGGGAGTCGAAATGTCGATCTTCATTGAATAAACAAATCCTACACGGACTATTAGTGCCTCTTCTCAAATTCTCAATATAAGACATTTAAGTTTTTTTACAAATTTCGCTCATAGACGACTTATATCTTATTTCTGCAATTTTAAGATATTTTAATTTAAAAATGACTTAATAGAGGACATTTTAAAATGAAAGTAATTTTTATATTAGAGTTTAAGGGCTATTTGGCAAATATTTTGGACTTAAGTACATTAAAATTAGGTTATAAGTCATTTTCATGCTAAAATGACCAACTTTAAGATATTTGTATTAAACATATGACTTCATTTAAGAACAGCATTTTTATAATGTAGAAACAAGTTTAGCTATTTTATTTAGAAAAGTTACTCCATTGTACCAATTCAAGCAAGCATAAGTTAATTTCACCTTGATATGCTAATGAAATTTGTTGGAAATGCTGCTTATTTGAGAATACATATGCCAGGTTAGTCATATGTAGCTGAACCCTGTACATAGCTTTTTCCATAGCTAGTGCATGTACTTACCATGTACAGTTCCATAGCAATCAAGCTATGGACTGGTCACCTAGCACCAGTTTAATTTTTATCATTTGCAGCTGCTATCTATGGGGGCTTTCATAGGTCCACTGTGGCATGAAACATTTTATGTTAACATTCATCCACTACATGAGATCCTTACTTGTTTCCTTGCTTCAAGTAAGGAAACTAAATAAAACTGACACTAGGTGGCTGGCCCAGGGCCAAAAATTATTGTAACTGACTTAAGTGGTGGGGAAAGCTACTTTTCAGTTTATGTTTGCCGAAATTTGAATAATCAAGCAGGTATTGTATAAATTTTGAAGTATGTAATACATTTTGAGTGATGATTTTTGGGTGCTAATGTAAGTGAACCCTGATGGGAAGGACTGTTATATGCTGGTATATGCAATACAGCCTTATTTTGTATATTTGTGTGGATTCTGAAATTTAAGCTGAGCCAGCCTTAGATTTTTGGTGGCCCTTGGCAATAATAAAGTTGGTAGGCCCCCAAAGAAGGTGGTGGCCCCCAAAGAAGGTGGTGGCCCTTAAGGAGTAGGTCACGCAAGGTTGGACTGGGGTGTAAGGGCCCATGTAACATTGAAGACTGTGGCAAATGAGTCTCCCTCAACTGGCCTCTAATTTTAGAAGCAATGACCACAGGCCTTAGCACCCACCCACCCACCCTTAAAACATAAAGAAAATTTTTTTCTAGGCAAAATTTTGAGAGTTTGGTACATAATTATATCAAAAAATTGGAAACAAAAATGTCGCCACAAGCGACTTTTTTTGCTCAAAAATGGACTAAAACACCAAAACTGCGTATTTCTCCATTAAAATTTTATATTCTAAAATTGGGCTGCAGGTGGAAATTTAAATGTTTTTGTACATAATTGCAAAAACTAAAAGAAAAATGGCGTCACAGGCTACTTTTTTGCTCAAAAATATTCAAAAATGGGTTGAAATCACTAAAAAAATGTTTATTTCTCAATTGAAAAAGTTTTTAAAATTTAGGCTACAGGCGTTAATTTAAAGGTTGTTGTACACAATTTCAAAAATTGACATAAAATGGGGTCCATGCAACTTTTTTGCTCAAAAGTGCTCAAAAAGGGTTTAAAATCACCAAAAGTGCATATTTTGCCATTGTGTGGTGGCGGCCTGCTAGCTGGAAGGCCCGGGTTGTGATCGCTGGCCTACAGAGTCTATGACCCCACTGGTTCTACTTAGTATTAAACTCAATAGTAAGTTAACTCACTAATTTGCCTAGCTAAATTTGTCAGACAATTATCAAAAATAAAAGCAAATTATTTTACAACATTTATTTGGGTAATATGTACAAGTTTTGCTGGTTTTTATAACTATATTGTTTTATTTTTTACCCAAGTGGTGGCCCCTCTACAAGTGGTGTCCCTGGGCGACCGCCCAGCTCAACCACGCCTTAAGCTGGCCCTGATGGCCCAATGTTGGCAGGGCAACGTAAGGCCCACAAAAGCATTGTTGGCATGCCAACATTTATTAAACGCTGGCCCAAAATTTTTTTGTTACTTGGGTAGTCTATCTAGTATTATAGGTCGTTGCTTACAAAGCTTTCCTGTATGGGGGCTTAAAAGTGCATTTTCTTCTCATACACACAGCATGTTGAAGGTCAAGGGAGGGGTTGCCTTGAGAACATTGTGTGTGTATGAGAAAAAGGTATAATGGCTTTTAGAGACAAACCATACACAAAATCATCGCACTGCGCACAAAATAATCGTACCTTGCACAAAATCATTGCACACCTCACAAAATCATCGCACCGTGCACAAAATCAATGCACCGCCCACAAAATCATTGCACTGCCCACAAAATCATCACACAACATACAAAATAATAGATACCACACAAACATTATTATAACACCCAAGCTGGTGAGACCACATTGAAGGAAAAAGTTCTGTAAGATTTGTAGCTTCAGACGTCCAGAAAATTTCCCCAACCACTGGAGACTTTTCCCAAAACACCGGCTATTCTTAAATCAAAGACTTACTCACTTTATTAAGAATCAAACACCTCTTTATTCTCCTTCATACATCTAATCTTATCACAGAAGAAATATCACAATCTCAGGATCACAATAGTCAACCATCTCAGTTAATAAATCAAACTTGACCGATCTAAGATGGCGCCCATGGTCATCAGAGAAAGAATTCCTTCCATCACATGACCACATATTTGCATAATAACCATCCCATAAACAAACTGGAAAACAGGTGCCAAAACAGGCGGGGAAACAAGTCATTTCTTACAGTTCACACCATGCACAAAAAACATATGCCATGGAGAAAGTGCCCTCTAGCTGGCATAGAGTTAAGGGTCCATTAGAGCAAAGGCCAGTTAATAATCTGGCACACTTGAGGGCACCACAAATATGGGAAGTTCATGGGATGCAGCATATTACAGCATTTTCAATACACCAAAAACTATAGGATAAACAAACAAAACAATGGGAAAGGGGGGAAAGTCAAGGACAGTGTCTCTGTCTCGAGCGTCTATTTTTTTGACAAGTTCATTTGTATGGGGGGAGGAGCAAAAGGATTATATGCTGCTAGAATGAATGGAAATTTTTTGTTTTGCTAGTTTCAATGGATACATTTTGGGGAAAAAAAGAGATTTTAGAAAGAGATACATTCGCTAATAGACCGGCTGTGCTTAGCAGACAATTGTGACATCACCTATGTTATTTTCCCTATGCCATCTACCCTCAAGCAATGGTGGCTTTGCATGCAAGTCTATGAGAAAAGTCGGGTTTGCTTGAAGGTAAACGTCTTTAGTGATGTCAGCTGCGCCAGGTCTTGTTCATGAGGCCTTTTTTGAAAAAAAAATGCTTTTCTGTAAAAACAAGTCGATTTTTTGAAAAAAACGTTTTTCTGTAAAAACAAGTCAATTTTTTCAAAAAACGTTTTTCTGTAAAAACAAGCCGCTTTTTTGAAAAAACGTTTTTTTGAAAAAACAAGTCGATTTTCTGAAAAAACAACGTTTTTCTGTATAAACAAGTCGATTTTTTGAAAAAACAACGTTGTTCTGAAAAAATCCAAGTCAATTTTCTGAAAAAACAAGTACATTTTTTGAAAAACAAAAAAACGTTATTCTTAAAAAACAAGTCGATTTTCTGAAAAAAAAGAAAATTTTCTGTAAAAAAAACTTTAAGAAACGTTTTTTCTGAAAAAAAGTTTTTCTTGAAAAACAACCTTTTTTTGAAAAAACAACGTTGTTTTAAAACAACATTATTTAAAAAAAAAACTATTATTTATTTTAAAAATGACTTATTTTTTTTTGAAAAAAAAGACTTAAAAAAAAAAAATTATTATAAAAACCGTCAGGTTTTTTTAAAAACAAAACGTCATGTTTTTATCAAAAAAAGTCATCCATATTCAACCAATTACAAGCATTATGTCAAAAGTTATTTCCCAATATGAAATCAATTATCAATTTTTTTTGGGGGGGGGAGAAGTGGGTGGGGGAGGAATACAAATTTTGAAAAAAACATCACAAATATTTGGGAAAAAAATGCACATCTTAGAAAAACAAAATTTAAATTTCGAAAAAACAAAACAAATATTAAAAAAACGCACATTTTTTGGGGGAAAATATGAATTTTAAAATAAATATTGTGAATTTTTGAAAAAGATTTGGAAAAAAAAAATTCAAATTTTGAAAAGAAATTGTCATGTGTTTTTAAAAAAAAGCATTTTGTTTTTTTCCATATAAACCGTCATGTTTTGTCATAAAAACCCTGATTTTTTTTAAATGTGAGATTGGCGCCCAAACCCCTTCCATTCTGTCAATCATGGAGGTGTTTGAATAGAAGGGGCGGGTCAGCAGTCAATCACCTCGTCTGTAGTATATAAGAAGTCATTTTAAAATCACTTTTGCAAATGAATTTAAAATGAACAATGTTACCAAAACTAAAAAATTGTGAGGTTTGACCTCGGGTTTTTAGATTAACCAAGAAAGGCCAGGCCGTAACTGGTTAAAACCAGTTACGTAAGCCCAAGTAAGCCCTGGAATGTAAGGCATTGTTTGTTTATGCTAATGAGCAGTGATTTGCTCATTAGCAGAATTCCTAATTTAAGTTTTGTTTACCTCCCAGGGTCGAATTTAATGACTTAGTTAGTTTTGAGGGCTTTATAAGCCCATGTTAGTTTTGGAAACTGGGTCACAAGTGGCCGGGTGAAACCCTGGCCAGTTCTTCTTTGCCTTTTTGGAAGTGGGAAACTAAAGCTGCAAGTTATTGCTCACGTTACCAGTGGGACTGGGTTCAGTTTGCATTAATTCAGTTTGAATTCAGTTTGAGGAGGCTGCATAAGAAATAAGAACATTTGTGTACCAGTGTGGTAAAGGGAAAATTGCAGAATAAAACGTTTGCTACTTGCATCCATGAGTGGGACTCAGTGATTTTGCAGTAATATTGAGTATTGAGTTGAAACAGTTTCCATTTGTTGGAAGGAACAAGGACTGGGAGTCCTACGTAAAAACGAATTGCAGCGACCTGTGCCGGTCTCGTCCAACCGTCTGTATACCATGTGTTGAGGATCCGGGATCCAGGCACTCTACCGCCGCACGTAAGTTCGTGAAATTTGTGTGCTGAACTGAGCCCCCCTAACCTCAAGCCTCACATGGTGGAGGTGCGGGGTAGTGTGCCAACTACCACCGGAGACGAAATTGGACAGTACAGGAGCTGAACTTTTGCACACCAAGTGTTGGAGTGATTGTAGAGGGAATGTGTTAGTGATCCTGGGGATCGTTGATTGTGGACAGTCGAACCAGTTGGGAAAGTGGAATCGCGGAGTGCAGAAACCGGATACGTGGGACGACACCGGAATCGCCAGTCTAGGACTGGAAACGAAGCTTTTAAGGAATTTCATCAGTAATCAGCTTGTGCTTATTATACGAGTGAGTATAAGCAAACTTTTGAAATTGGGAATAATCGATTTTGCGAGTGAACGGCCTGGGGCCAAAGATTCGACAAATCGACAGACTAACTGTGGGACAGTTTATCAATCGAAATCCAGGCACTAACCCAACCAGTTGGACAACAGGCTGACGCAGTAGGAGGACGACTGCCGAGCATGTCCTTGCAACAAAGACCTAGTTTGCCTGTCGATAAGGGATCAACGGATGCAGATGTTCACAACAAATTGTTAGAGTCTGGCTTAGAAATGGAATGGCGAGCCAAAAAGGAAGTCCAAGCCATAGCAAAAATCGAAAGGCAAAACCAAAATACTAGGACGGTGAAGGAATAGGAAACAGGAGTTACAGCAAAAATTAAAACACCTGTGAAAACAAAAGATTGCCCTCTTCCTGATACACGGATTCCATCTTCAGCCGTCCCAGTCGTACCACCCAGACGAGCCATAATGGAAAAACTGATGAAGGCTGCCCAGGCGGAGGAAGAAGAGGAAACCGAGGACGAGTTTGAAGAAGAAGAACAAGCTGGAGGCCTTTGGGGAATAGGAGAAAATGACGAATCATATTTTACCATCACTGCAGACTCTAGGAAAAAAGGACCTCACTGCAAGACCAGGCACAGGCAGGAAGCCTTAGTTTACAACCAAGATGTCATGAAAAAATGCAGCCTGAGATCCAGCCCCCAGCCACTACTAAAGTAAAGAAGAAACATTAATATCCTTTTTAAGACAATATAGATTGCCTGACAACCAGACTTTCTTCAGAAACTAAGAAACACTTAATCGTTGGAGTACTTGCCTTTTGGAACAATGAATCTCTGAACATTATTATTACAGGGTAAGGGAAACGTGCCTCTTTTTTTGTTTTTTCAATTTTTGATTTTCGCGCCCAGACTTTCATTTGTTTTATTGTATTTTAAGTGCAAAACGAAAATGGTGCAAAACGAAAATGGTGCAAAACGAAAATAGTGCAAAACGAAAATAGTGCAAAACGAAAATAGTGCAAAACGAAAATAGTGCAAAATGAAAATAGTGCAAAACAAAAACCTAAGTACAAAACGAAAATGGTACAAAACGAAAAACGAGTCCAAATAGAAACAATTAGTGCAAAACGAAACCAATACAAAGCAGTGCAAATGAAAAAAACGAGTGCAAACCAAAATATGAGTGCAAATCGAAATCTGCACATGCGCAATATGGTATCTTCACCCATGTGTTTCTGCCATTGCTCTCCAGCTGATTTTGCGAGCACAAGTGGGCGTACGTGTATTGTTTTTCTACAGTTATTACTTTAATTTCAATACAAGTAATTTGGTGAGTTGAACTACTAATGAAACGCTTGATTAGAAGAACTGGACAGGAAGGCATAGTCCGTCCGCGTAACCTTAGAGATTACCATTTTTTGGATATGGGCATACTCGAAAAGTTTTTTTCATTCTTTAACTCTCTGAAAGTTCTGGATGATGAAACACAATGAATGGCTGAACGTGAAGGACGGATGCAACAACGTATGGATAATCGTGCTAATGCTTGCTTGGTTGAAGGAGTAACGCATTTGTACAGAGAGGCGGGCTACTCGTTTTATCGGTTCGGACAAACTTGACAACAGCTGAATGTACAGACCCCTGAACTGGTGGATCCCACAGAACCATGGGGCCCTGATTGTTATGACGAGCAGAGTGTGTGTGCCCTCCCATTGCATCGTATCGAGGACAATTTATTGCGGTTCTCCATGGGCAAATCCTGTTTTGCAGTTTTACATTACATTTGTAATGGGTGGCTTCTGGACTGGAAATGGAAAGAATTTCGAGCTGAACAGAACCAGCCTAATGTGATCCTGGCCCTACCGGCGTGTGCCTTTATGGCCCGACAACCAATCCTTCGGGGAGAATTGCTTACCGATATTACCTTGCTCTGGCTTATTGTATATGGAGCCAATCTCTACGTATATCATGCTGTATGGAGTGATCGCGCGAAGACCCTAGCCATCTATGCATCGAGGCCGGCTAGCGTTGTTACGATGTGGGTTGAAGACCGACTCGCACATCTTTGGAAAATCCAAAAAGGTGGAAAACTGCTGGGACAAGGTAATCCAACACACTTATGCCAACACCCACGAACTATCAAAGTTGTCGGCAGCCTTGGGAATAGCCGGTCGTATCCTGAAAACGAAGGAAGTACCTGTGGATCCGACGGACCTGAACGGACATTTACTGATACTACCTCGGGTGCAACGTAGACTCGTGCGCGAACTTCTTCCAAGTACAGAAGACGAGGAATGGAATTGAACCATCCAGACGAACCGAACATAGTATGGACGTTGAAGTAATCATCTATTGATTGGGTGCAAGGACCGTGCCCCTTCTGACATACTTGTGTTAAATTTTCCGTTTGATTGATTCTTAAGTGCCTGTATTTGGTAACGTAAACTTCGTTCCCTTGTTTGGCTTCGGGGACAAAGCGTCCCGTAAGAGGGGGGATGTGAGGTTTGACCTTGGGTTTTTAGATTAACCAAGAAAGGCCAGGCCGTAACTGGTTTTACCAAGTAAGCCCTGGAATGTAAGGCATTGTTTGTTTATGCTAATGAGCAGTGATTTGCTCACTAGCAGAATTCCTAATTTAAGTTTTGTTTACCTCCCAGGGTCGAATTTAATGACTTAATTAGTTTTGAGGGCTTTATAAGCCCATGTTAATTTTGGAAACTGGGTCACAAGTGGCCGATTGAAACCTTGGCCAGTTCTTCTTTGCCTTTTTGGAAGTGGGAAACTTAAGCTGCAAGTTATTGCTCTTGTTACCAGTGGGACTGG
>JAQIXP010003525.1:0-12899 GCA_034700285.1 Proteroiulus fuscus
TTGGAGAGGGGCGAAAATTTGTAAAATTCGTTCCGATTTAATAAATATTGTTAAGAATATTTTCCATCAGCGATGAATAAAAATTTTTGTTAGGTTAACTCTTTCAAATTTACGCCCCTATTCTCGTTTCTGGGTAGGCAGTCGCCTACCCTGCCTACCCCTTATTTACAGCCCTGTGCTCTTACAACCCATTCCTTTCAAAGTGGGACTTTCTCTCTAAATATTTAGGGAAAATAGTTAAATGGGATTTCAGCTAAAATGCAAATTGCTTTCTTTTTGTTTTAGTTATTGCCAAAGAACATGACTAATAGCTAATCTGTAATTTGGCACATGAAGTACTGATATCCTTTCTTATTTAGGATAACATAGCATATAAAGCAACTGTATAATTATATAATCCAAACGAAAATTCTTTAATTGTACAATATTTGACATTTAAATCCTATTAACATTTAGTTGGTCTAATAAATACTTTGAAAACATTACTAGTATTGTCGGTACTTAACACCTCGTTGCAAGCTTGCTAAATATCACAAACCTTTTAAAGATTTAAAAAAAAAATTTCTAGAAATTTGTTTTCGCCTGACTTAAAATATAAAGCAGATTTTTTTTTAAAAAATTCCATTGAGAGCGATGAATGGTAGTAAATGAAGATGAAAAATCCCTAAGAAATCCTCGTATAGCTTATATACTTTCTAAGTCCCACGTGATTATATGGTATATGGTGAAACGCCATAAAATCAACATTTAGGAGATTTCCATATCCACAAGGGGCCCCCCGGGGATGAATAAAAGACAGTGTTATACTTTTTGGCCCACAATGTAGAAACAGCAAAAGAGGAGGGGTTAGGCTTAATTGAATAGCTAGCTGTATATGCAATTTCATCGATAGCACTGGGACGGTGCAAAGGTGTAATTAAGGCACTTAAGCTTCATCACGTAGATTGACCACAGATTGGGCACAAGAGGACTATTCAAAAAACCAACTCAAATAACACCTGCCAAATACCCCCCCCCCCTATCTCTACCCCTCTCTTACTCCCCCAATCCCCTGCACACACAGATCTAAGAAAAAAAGATATGGGAGCGTCATAGAAAATGAACATCTTGTAGAGAAAATGTAAACAAACTCGTAATTCAGAAAATACAATCATGTACAAGGTTCACAGCAAAAATGTTTCACTTTATCAATAAAGAAAACTTATTAAATTATTTGCAGTTGTTGAAATTTCTTAAAGGGAAAGTCCCACTTTGTAAAAAGTGATATTTAATTCGTTCACACTAACTAGATAGTGAATACATTGCAGCAGAGTTTCCATATAGTGAAGAAATCATAACATTTGCACCAAATACACGTTAGGCGCCATTTTTCTATAGATTTCAGCAGACTCTGAAAGTTGGTGGCGACCTCTAGGACATGCGTATCTATGTGTTTCATGAGAGCTGGTGCCTTTTATTCTGTTGAGGGCGCTACATACGGTCTGTAAAGGTTTCTCATTTTCAACAGAATCCACGTATTCAGGGTACCACGGTCATTTTATTTACTGATTGGTGGGCACAAATCAAATTGCAATTTCAGTGTCTATATCCTAATTTTTCATGATCTTACTCCTAGCTGCAACCAACTTGTTTCATAAAACAAATGCATATTTTTAAAATGGTTTGTATAGGTTCATCTCTACAGAAACTAAATGTGGTAGTCGATCAGGACTACGTCATAAAATATAAAATCTTTGATAAAATATGCAGTAAAAACTAAAACAAAGTTCGTGCTGTACAGGCCCGTAGGAAGGACGGGGGCCTGGGCGGGCCGTGCCCCCCAAATACTCTCCAGTGCCCCCCCCCAAAAAATAATTGGAGTACCATCATGGGCGCCGGGATGGGGATGAGCGGGGTGGCCTCCAGAGTAGTTTTGCTGTCCCCCTGGCCCGTCTAGGGGGGCAACTTGCAAAACAAAAAGTCTGGAGGCAGGCAACATATGCTCTTTTGGTGATTATTGAGTGTTTTTGAGCAAAATCTTCGCCTGCGGCACCATTTTCTGTCAATTTTTGCAATTTTCTACAAAAACCTTTAAATTTTTGCCTGAAACACACATTTTTAGAACATGTATTGGGTCGGGTCGCTTCCCTTCCCCCCATCCCCCCTTCGCTTTTGGTGATTTTTTAGCCCATTTTTAAGTATTTTAGAGCCAAAAATTCGCCTGCGGCGCCATTATTGAAGTTTTTGCAATTTTCTACAAAAAAAAACCATGAGTACCATAATAAAATATGACAAATGCCCCCCCAAAAATTTGGGTTGCCCCCCTAAACGTTCAACTCTGGCTACGGGCCTGCTTATGTCTTCGCCCTTTTGACATGTAGATGAATGTTCCTTCTCAGCAACACTTAAAAGTGATCTTAAGGCCTTACATGTTTGGTGCAAGACATGGCAATTTAAACTTAATAAGAGTAAATGTTTAGTAATGAGAATATCTCATAGGAGGGTAAGAACAGTGCCAACTTACAGCCTTGACAGTGTTCCCTTAACTGTTGTTAATTCAGTAAAATATCTTGGCATTCATATTACTAATGATTTACGATGGAAGGAACATATCTGTACAATAGTGGGGCTTGCTATTCAACGTCTCCGCTTTGTTCAGAGAATATTCCGGAGCTGTCCAGAAATAGTTAAAGAAACTGGTTATGTGGCATTGGTTTGACCTCTTATGGAGTATTGTGCCCCGGTGTGGAGTCCTCATGTGGCCACTCAGATAGATGCCATTGAAATGGTTCAGTGTAGGGCTGTAAGATTTGTTAAAGGCCATTATCAACGGACTGCAATTGTGAAGGAGATGCTCATTTCTTTAAATTGGGATTCCTTAAGGGCACGACGGGAAAATTTAAGCCTGGGTTTGTTTGAAAGATTTAACTTGACTTGCAATTCTAAATTAATTGCTAATATTTGTAAACCCAATTTAAAGGCACGGGGCCGCCACGTTCATTCAAATCCTTTGATTGAAAATAATGCGAGGACAGACATTTATTATTGGTCGTTCTTTTTGATTACTATTAGACAATGGAATAATCTTCCTAAAGATACTATTTAACTGTTAGAAATTCAATTTAACGATGATGTTTAAAATCTCAACTGACATAGGAGAATTCTCCTGATAGTGGGATCACCCTCTACCATATAGCATTCATTTGCTGACTGTAGGGTTCTGAGTTGAATTGAATTGAAAATGCCCATAAATGACTTACTTCTGCAATTTTTTTTAAATTTCCAGCACTTTTTCTTTCTCATATCCTAAATAAATCACAAATTTTCAGCTTCCATTTTGGTTGCAGGTCCAGTCTGACAATAACTTACACAAAGGAAGGCGGAAGTAAAAGAGGCTATTTTAAGGTTCTATTTTAATGTAAACATCAAAAAGAAAATCCCCTGTTATTTCCTCTCAAAACCTGGCTAACATAAAAGATTATACAAAACGAAATCTCTTAAATATAATGTTATAGTCTGTTATACTATTTTATAATTAAAAATTGTGACAACACATACAAAAGTTGACAAAATAAATAAAATTTAATATTTATAACGTAAATAAATAATTGATTTGTTCATTTTATAATGATGAATTGATCAATGGAAATTTCAGTAATATATTTGTATGTATCCATAAGTTTTGTCAGGTAAGTTATAAAATGGCTGATTTTATCTGTTCAATGTGCAATGCGGGATTTAAGTCTTCTTACTCACTTTTAAGGCATTACAGAAATTTTCACTATTTTAATTAAAATTTTTTTGCCAAATGTATGTGCACTCAATGTGGGTCAAGCTTTTAAAAAATGCAACTTTGAATGCTAACAGTATTCTTCAGTCTTAAATATATTAATATGGACATTCAGACAAATAGTAATGTCTATACTTAAGACATTACAGGTTGTGCTATTTCAAATTAACAAATTTAAGACAAAAATTCAAGTCTTAATTTTAAAATGACAATATATGAGACACATATTGCTAATATTTAAGATCACAATTAATGTCTATATTTTTATTTTTTAAATATAAAAAAATATATTACTAAAAAAATGCACAATGGCAACTCTTATGAAAAATGTAAGTCAGATGAAATGACTTATTAGACATGTCATTTTTTACATTGTAATTTTTTATAAGCTACAATATTTGTAAATTGCTTGATTTTAAAACCATCATTTTTTGCTTTTACTTTAACTATGCTCACAATCATTTCTAAATATACTTGTAGAAGTGCACACACTGGTATCAGAAAGTTATGCATTATACTTACATATAATGATTCTAAATATTTAATCAAATAATTACTTAAAGTAAGAGTTACTTATACTGTTAAACTTAAATATAAAAAAAAATTATTTAATTTAAATAAATGAGAAAAATTGACTTTTGCCCACCAATTTTTCCATTTTTGCCCACCGTGTTCTAATGATAATTTACTATTATTTTGTGTTTTCTATTGCCATTTTTTCATGTTTACAGCTCATAATAAACTGTTTAATTTGTAAACTACAAACCTGACCAACTTAACATAGCAATTAATAAAAACATATAATGGTTTCTTTTTCTTGAAGCAAAACAGTACTTTTTCAGCAAGTGTTAGTTTCATTTTTAGTTTTGGTTTCCAGAAAAAGTATTACTTAAGGACAGACACATGATATTAGCAATTAAAAATCAAGGAGATAAAAGTTAACAAAGTAACTTATCAAGGGCATTTAATAGCGTCAGTTTCAATAACAACAGATAAGTATTATTTAAGGATAAACCAAGTATATGTTCAAAGGTACAACTTCCATTTGACAGAAAAAGTTTTGCAAGAAGGACCACTTGACAAAAATAATTTTTTTCTTGCATCTTAGGAATTCAACACAAACAACTCTTTATAGAGAAAACCTGAACCATAAAAATGGTAGTTAACTCCTTTCAAATGGAGGGCTTGAAAATGGGCCAATGAGGAACAGCTTTGTGCAACCAGGGAGCAAGATTGCACAGTGGAATAGCTAAGCTAGAGCAGGTGCTTGCGCGAAGTAATTGAGTCAAGTCACTGAAACATTTGAAAAGAATTAAAGCAGGTTTATTAAAATGAAAAGACCTGAAAACAACAAAAGAAAATGATTAAAAGCAATAAGAAAGAGGCAGTGCACAAGCGCCAAAAGAATGCTTCACGCACAAAGCTAGCGCTTGGCAATTGGTTAGTAGCGGCACCTACGTCGCTGAAACTGCTAGCACATTCTTGGCATGCAAAGAATAGATTGTCCACGGTCGACTTACGTGATTACAGGCGACACGCAGATGGCAAGTTCAGCCTTGAAGAAAAGAGATCCGGCACCCACACTCATGCGATTCAAGATGTCATCGGTACTTGATGGAATCAAATGTCACAGCATGACGCGATAAAGGCAGGAAACTCACAGTTTATATCGTGATAATGTTCTCACGACAGGTGACGATGGCAAATCCTGATTACCTCAATCAGAGGCTGAGTTAGTCCTTCACGACAATGGAAGGTAAAGATGGAGTCACAAGCCTGATGAGTTAACAGACTTGCGCGATTTAATTATTTGAGAGGAAGCAAATATAATAAAAGAAAGACTGGTTGTTGATAATTCAAAGACAGCTGAATAGGCTGTGAGGTGATAAAACACTTACAGTATAAGAAAGACTCAGCTGTAGTTCAGGACCTCTGTCCAGGTCTGTAGTCAAGTCAGTCTTAAAAGTCAATAGGAGTTTGCACTGTCCATAGAAAACACATGGGCCAAGATGGCGACCATAGGGGAGGAGCTAAAAGCTCTAGAAACTTCTAGAACAGGGAAGGTGGAGTGCTTTCAGGTAGAAAGGGAAAAGGCTGAAAGGTAAAAAACTAATGCGCTAGTGCATAGGAAAGTGGTGCTGTGCCTGGCCAGGTAAATGATATGAACAATTTGAAACCTAAGGTCTCACAAGTTTCCTCCAAAATTCTGCTATTGAACATGGCACCAAACTTGTATAGTGGTATCTGGTTTAAATTTCCACCATGAACACTTTCAGTGATTTTATTTACAATAGTATCTACTAGATGACGCCAGCCATTGTCTAAAATTCATGCAAAATGGCACCTTCCATAAATTTTGGAACAGTCATAATTTCTCAACTATTGTTGGCTTATATTTTACAAATAACTTGTAACAGGATCAGACTCCCTTTTAGATCAGATCTGCATTGATCTTATAATAAGAACAATATTTGTTTAGATGGCAGTTTACAATGTGTACACTTTATTTGCATTTTTTATCTTTGACAACATTACTTATTTCACTTAATATAACAAAAGTAAATAAATTAACTTTAAATCTCCCATTGGTGAGAATCCACAGATGCACATTTACACAGCAATATAGGAAACTAAAAGGAACCGGAAATGTTTAATTTGCTTTGCAGCAACAAGTACATTTTCAGTCCAACATTAGTTTCGGTTTCGGTTTACAGGAAAGTATTATTTAATGACATATTATATGAAATCAGCAATTGAAAATCAGGGAGATAAAAAGTTAAAAATGTAATATAAAAGAAGATACAAATGTATTGGCTGCATTAAAAATAGATATGTTTTACCTAAGGTTAACTCAAGGTTATGTTAAAAGTTTGTATTATCACAATCCATGGACATTTTGTCAAAATTAATAATCAGTACTAGAGTTTACCAAATCTTAATACTTATTGTCAGGTAAAGTCCAATACAATTTTTAAAACAATGTTCAAATCAGTTTGGAAAAAAAGTGGAAATTTGAAATGGTCAGTAAAAGTCATGTCTATAGAATGTTCTTTGCAGCTTGCTACAAGTTAAATCAAGTTTCCTTTTGTCTGACCTTAGATTAGCTTACTACAACGAAAGGATTATTGCTGACCCAGCATTATTATAATCATTGGTATCCTAAAATATAGCTCTTTGTACATCTAGACTTCAGTAAAGTCTTGTATTTTACTACAGGTTTAAGCCCCCAATTAAATCATATTTCTAAAGTTAAGTTCATTAAATGCTTTCAAATTGCTTTAGATTTCACAAAGGCAGTTAACCCTTCATCATCTTGTGACAATTTCTTTTGTTTTATAATTCCAGCATTTTAGGTGAATCTTCATTCGTTTACAGCACAGAAACCAATAATGTTTTATATCGATGGCTTAATTAAGAAACAGTCAAAAGTTGCTTTTAAGATAGTAGCATTTTTATGGAAAAAGTTATAATTTGGAAATTAACAATGTGATAGATGAACAAATAGATGAAACAATATTTGTATTTTATAGAAATGTGCTAATTTTTGTCAAATAATTAAATTCCATTCTATAAAATTGCATTCTATTCCAACAGATGCAGATTGGGCCAATTGGATACCTGGAAATTTCCAGGTGGGATCCTACTCTACTATAATAGTACTCTATAAAACATGCACACAGATTGCTATTCATGATTAGGGGGTAAGTTCCTATTGGGGGCCCAGTATTTTGGCGTGCAGAGCTGCACGCAGAAATTAATTTGTAGTGGAGAAAGTGGGGGCCCATCAAAAAGAATGTCAAAATTTGAGCCTGACCCACAGGAGAACAATGGAAAGATTTTGAAAATAATTTCAAAAATTGACGAAATGGCACCGCAAAAGGCTTTTTTATTTGAAAGTTGACTACATGCAAGTAAAAATAGGGAGTAAGTTATCTATAGATCCTATTATTGGTTGAAGAACAACAAAAAGATTAAAATCAATTTTCTTGATCTTGTGATTCTTTTGAGTGCCCCAATAGACATTTTTTTATAATTTTTTTGACCCTACACACAAATTTTGCCAAACCCTAAACCTTATCCCCCCACTTTCTGCATTTTTAATTTTTGGTTGGGGTATTCACCCCACCTCCAGGAGTGCAGCCAGGATTTACAATTTAGCAGTGGTGGATTTATGGGGGGCCAGAAGGGCCATGCTTCCCCAATGGGACAAAATTGGCATGCATCCCCCATCGGCCATTGTGCCCCTCTATCCAAAACTGTTTTTAAAAGATGTGAAATTAATTTTGTCTATGCTGCTACCAATGCTAAGTCGATATTTTGTTGATTTTTTTGTTAATTTTCAAGTGTTTTTGAGAAAAAAATTGTCTGTGGCTCCACTGTGAGTCAATTTTTAACGAAAAAGTTCAAAATTTTTGCCTGCAACCCAAATTTCAAAAAAAACATTTGGTTGATATTCATCTATCACCTTCCAAATGGATTTCTCTGTGCTAACACTAGTTGTTTTTTCGCCGGTTGCTTCGTTTCAAGGATTGGCATACACCCTTAATAAAATGCCCCACCCGACAAAAAAAGGAATTCCTGGATCCGCCACTGCAAATGAGAGGGAGTTTGGGGGTGAAAACCCCAAAAATGTTTGCAATTTTTAGAAAAAGAGGGAGTTATCATAGGCAAAATGTTGGTCATGGGGGTTTAAACCCCTGAACCCCTCCCTCTTAGATGCGCACCTGCCCCCACCCTGGATCTGCAGACATGCTATAAAAACAAAAAATTGAAGTGCATAAAAAGTTAATTTAAATACATGGGCCCCTTTAGCTCATTTCCATGTGGGCCCCCAACTCCTTAATTCACCCCTGCATTTCATTAAAGCATTGCTAGAGAACACGTATACGAAATTTAGTTAAGTTAAATAATACCTTTAAAAATTGTTATGCAGTTGCACCAACACGTGTGAGAAAAGTAAAACTAAGGATAGCTTAGGGATATCTATTCTACTCAGTACCTTACTGTCAGCAAACTAATGCCATATGGTAGGGGGTAATCCCACAATCAGGAGAATTCTCCCACGTTAGATGAGACTTAAACATCATCGCTAAATTGAATTCCTAACAAATCTTAGCTATTCAAAGGAAGGTAATTTTATTGTCTAATTGAATGCAAAAATAAATACTAATAATAGGAGACTTGTTTTCCACAATTCTCAATCAAGGGCTTTAAATGAGCGTGATGTCTTTGGACCCTTAGATTGGCTTGAAAAATATTGGCAATTAACTTTAAATTGCATGGTAAATTAAATCTCTTAAACAATCCCAAGCTCAAATTTTTCTGTCAAGACCTTTAAATATCCCAATGCAGAGATATAAGCATCTCCGTCACACTAGCAGTCCATTGAAAGCTGCCCTTCACAAATCTAGCAGCCCTATGCTGGACCATCTCAATGGCCTGCATCTGAGAGGTCAAATGGGGGCTCCACACTGGGGCACAATATTCCAAAAGAGGATGAACCAAAGTTGTGTAGCCAGTCTATTTAACTGTTTCAGGGAAATTTCTTAAAACTCTTTGAACAAAATGTAGCTGATGGCTAGCTAATCCCACTACTTTACTGATATGGTCTTTCCACCGCAAATCACTGGTAATCAGGATACCAAGGTATTTGATTGAATTTACAGGAACTAGTGGCACACCATCAAGACTGTAGGTTGGTATGGCTCTCTCTCTCTTATGAGATATTTTCATTACCTAAAATTTATCCTTGTTAGGTCTTAGTTGCCAAGTTTTGCTCCAGACATCCAAGGCATTAAGATCATTTTGCAGTGCAACAGAGAAAGAACCTTCATCTTTATCAAACTTACAATACATTGCCGAATCATCTGCAAAAAGTTTGACATTACAATTTAGATAATTTAACAGCTCATTAATAGAAAGTAAAAAGAGAAGGGGCAAAAGAACTCTTCCTTGGGGCACTCCGGAAGTTACCTTTACCCAATTAGAAAATATCCCATCAACTACCACTCGCTGCTCCCTGCCAGAGAGGAAAAATTATATCCAAGATACAATACTATTATTGATGCCCAATAACCTAAGTTTAAGCGAAAGCCTCTGATGAGGGACTGTGTTAAATGCCTTGGCAAAATAAAAAAAATGGCATTAATTTCCTTGCCTTCATTGAGAGCAGACTGAATGTCATGAACGAATATGGCAAGCTGGGTTTCACAGGAATGACCCTGTCTGAATCCATGTTGATTGTCAGTTATGAGACCCTCTTTGTTAAGATTGACCATTATATGACTGTAAATTATATGCTCTTACTAGCTTACTAACTTAGTCTTACTAACAATAGATGTTAGAGATACAGGACGATAATTAACTGGATCTTTATGACATCCTGATTTGTATATTGGACAGACATTGGCAATTTTCCAATCTAATGATAATTTAACTTAATCAATAGATTGCTGAAAAAGTTTAGACAAAAATAGGCTCAAAACAGCTGCTAATTCCATAAGATTTTTAGGGGAAATATTATCTTGGCCAACGGATTTATGGGGATCAAGAGTTTCTAATAGTTTTTGTACCTGTGCAACAGAGATATCTACATGGCCCATAATCTCGTCGCAAATTGGATAAACCTGAGGTAAAAAGGTTGTGTCCTCTTTAGCTAACACCCCTTGAAATTAAGAATTTAAGGCAGTGGCTATTTGTGAGTTCTCAGTAATGACATCGATTTTGGAATTTAACAAGGAAACAATTTTATTAGGGCTCTTTCTCAATGACTTTACATATTTCCAGAAAATTTGGATTCTCATTTAAGGATTTCCCTAATGTGAACTGCTTAAAATAGTTGCATGCACTGGCTAAAAGTTTCTTGAGTTTAATGTGCAAGCTTCTGAATTTTCTCTTAAAGCTCTCAGAGGAGCTATTTCTCAAATGGTTCCTTAAGATTCGTTGCTGCTGTAAGGTACGTCAAATTTCTGTATTATACCAAATGGGTTCAGAGGATGCTCGTGAAAGCTTCTTGGGGATAATATTAAAAATAACAATGTAAAAAATGTCCTAGTATGGACCCCAATTAATATTGACACTGTTAGTAGGAAATCAGACCTCACTATAAATTAATGCTGTAGAAACAAAGTTACAAAAATTATCCCAATCAGCATGTTTGAAATTTAAAACAGTCCTCCTAGCCAATGGTGCAACATTAGGAAAATAATTAAACTCAGCATGAACAAGCTGCCCATGGTCACTAATACCCATTTCACATCCCACTCTATGAACTGCTTCAGGCAAATTAGTAATAAGCAACTCAAGAACATTACTACCCCTTGTTGGTTGCATATTGATCTGTTCTAATGAGTGAAGGTAGAGATAATCAAGAAACCTTTTGGAATTAAATGCATAAGGACAATATGGCACATGCCTAGAATTAACCCAATCAATTCCAGGTAAATTAAAATCACTACCAATTAGGTATAATGGATCATAACAGAAACTGTAAATTAAGTCAAGGGCTTTAAATAACTCATCAAGGTGACTATTAGAATCATTAAAATGATAAAATGAAATTATGAACAGCTTATTACCATTCTTCAAAATAGTACTGCAAGCTACTAACTTGCAACTTGTTTCCAAAAAAATTTCCCTAATAGAAATTATCTTGTTGGAATGGGCAACAAAAACACCACTATAACAGTCTGTCCTATCCTTATGATAAATTGTAAAATTAAATGGAAATACCTCTTCATTTACAATTTCCTTTGTGAGCCAAGATTCACATCCAAGTATTATGTCTGAATTATGAGATTCAACTGCTTCACAGAATTTAATGGCTTTGTTCCTAATACTCTGACAACTAACAACCATTATATTGGTGGCTTTACTAGAATGCCTTTTACCACAATAACTTGTAGAGGTAATAGGCTTATTACTGCCTACTAGTTTCCCTGGCCATACCCGAGAGCAGCCCTAGCCATGACGGCACTAAGAACCTGTTTACCTTCAGCATTTAAGTGCAGGCCATCACACAAGTAGTACCACACTGGATCTTTCAAGAGCTCCTGTGCGGCATCCACAAATGTAAAACCCTTACGATGACAAAGGTGAAAAACATCATGTGAAATCTGTCGCACTGCCATTTTTAACCTGTGCATAACACCAGGCCAATAAGCAAACCGGGGGAGAATTGCACTCAGTGTAATCCTGGCACCCGGTCTGACAAGTCGAACCTCCATGGTAAGGTGCCTAAGCCACTTAGCAAAACCTCTAGGGGAATCCATACTGATGTTATTGGTGCTAGCAGCACCACAACTGGGTTCCAACTTGCCTTTGACAGCACAGCTATCACCCTAGTTGTGAGATGCTCAACACATGTGCCTAGATAGCACCATGTAGTTGTCTTCCCAGGTATGCAAACCCTCACACCTCGAACAATGCTATCCCCCAGTAGGTGCACATCAGGGGCAGATGAACCAATCATTAACACAGAAGTGCTGGGATCTGCTGGGTTACCAGGATCAACCAATGCACTAAAGCGATTCTAGTAGTAGAGAAGTGTAGGTTCTGGGACAGGATCGGTAAATGGGTAAATGCAAAAAAACACGTAATTATTTTTTAAAAATTTATGAAAATATTTCAGATATTTCAGATATTTCACTATTATATCACGTAATTCCTCTTATTTGGTTAGTAATTCATGTATTTTGACCCGTCCGAAATATTCATTTTTAAGATAAAATGACGAGAAAATGTTGGTAAGCGCTCGGTAAACATCTTTTCCTCAGTAACATTAGGTATAATTTCTGAGTTGACATGGGATAGTATTATTGCCATTTTGCCTGGTGTTCTTGCCTGAATTCATAAGATAATCTTTGATATTTAAAATGAAATGCCAATTGACATTATGTTGAAATTCTACTATGAAATGTTTGGTAAGCTGTAATGTTCCCAAGGTAAGGTAGTTATTTTATCCTGGTAAATATAGCATTTGTCATCATGTGGACTTAAGGGGGCTGTCCACACTTTTTAGAGCATGCCTCTATGGGAATTTTTATGTTAAATTTGTTTTCTTCAAACTGAAACCACTCAAGAACGGGTGAAAGTTCAACGATGGGGTTTGATTTTATTCAAAGATTATTAA